>MJEU01000060.1:0-115200 GCA_001748505.1 Sporisorium iseilematis-ciliati | reverse complement strand
ACCCCCACTCGCTCAACAGACGCTGTCTCGCAGCTCATTCGCGCGAGACAGACCATTCAAGCTGTAGCCCACAAGCATTATTCATCAGTGCTTGCTCATAAAGATACAAAAGAAGCAGCGGTGTGCGTTGACGGGAAACGAAAACTCCATCTGTCTGCAAGCTGAAATCGGGTTCGGTTCTCGACGTTGGTCCCGCAATGAGACACTGTCGGAAGCGGGACACATTGCTCCTGCCCACTTCTCAAAGACCAAAAAGCAATAAGTTACTTTCATCGGGACAGGATTGCTGAGGGCAAATGACATCGTCATACACATATCCACTGCTTTGCTGTGGCTTTGTGCAAGGTAACCCACCCTTTTGCTGTAAGAACCAGCGTGTGTGCCCGCCAAAAGAAAGCGGGGATGAAAACGAATTCTTCAAGGCTGGCAAAAACAGACTGTTGCGTAGGCGATATAAGCCCAGCTTTTGTTCCATCTTTCGATTCCAAACTCTGTCTCCGCTCTTATTCTCCCAACCTCCCCTCCTTTTCGAACATCCTTCACGATGCAGGCATCGATGGCTTTTTGCCTCAAAATCACGGTCTTTACGTGTCTAGCTCTGGTAGCTAATGTCAAGTCGTATCCACTTCGCGATTCGCCAGACCAGTCGCCTCAGTGGTTTCCGGAGGGACCAGGTAGCCCGCTCCCGAGCTATGATCACTCTCAGCCCGCTTACGGTGCTGCAGGTCATTACAGTCCTCCGCCTCTTTCTCCGAACACCCATCAGATGTTGGATTCCTTTCTCAAAGATCTGGAGCATTCACAGACTGGCGCTTTCGGAGCCTCTTCGGCCGGCCAGGGAAACTTTGGCTTAACGCAGCACCATGAAGATACCGCAGCTCCTTACGCGGAGACGCATCATTCTGGATACGCGTCTTCCAGCCATTTCGATCCGAACACTCATTACGTACCGACTCATCAATCAATCGAGCAGAACCTGAACGGTCACCTCAGTCAAGCGGGATTGTCCAATCCACACAACGATCTCGCCTCAACCCAATCTGCACCGAGCGGCAATAGAATGAACAGGATCGCCGCACGACTTCGAGAGTATTCTTGGCAAGACCCAGATGGTACAGCACGGCTTTTTGACATGATCAATTCCGTCCCACAAGCAAACCCTGCAGCTTCGACGTCAATGCAGGGGATGATGCGCGGCCATAGTGCGCTTCCGACTACTCAGTCCCACGACCATACCGGTTCATCGGCAATGGCTCACTCTGGCCAGCACGAAGCTCAAAGTGACAATGCTGCTTCAAAAGCCTCAAGTCCGAACCAATTTCTCGCAGATGAGCTGGAGCAGGTCCCAGCTGATGCCGGTCAGAGATCAAGCGAGCTACCAGACAAGTCAGAAGCAGACGGTTCCAAAGCAGCCGAGCTCTCAGGCATGTCCAAAGGACCACCCCCAGGGCAAACTTCGAGAGCTCCGAAGGGCAGCCATTCACATTGGATGCCTTGGCCTGGGAATATACCAGCGTTGAGGGAAATCAAGGAAACCCGCCCCTTTCCCAAATTTGACCGGACAGGTCAAGCTAAGTATCATGCATCTCAGTTCGAACCGATCCGAGCAAAGATCAACGAACAAGTATTCGCCAATAAACTCATCTGGGTTCCCGTTGACATCAAGAAAAAACCGTTCAAGGGAACAACCATGAAGGAATGGAGAAATGCATACCTGCAAAGATCACGTCTTCTTCCAATGACTGACTCCTCGCCGTTTTCTCTGGACGAAGGGCATGGCTTCTTGAAGAAGGTACGATTCACTCTCCACGGCGGTCTAGGAAACTTAAACTTGTGGCCAAGAAAACATGATCTTCGCAGTAGTCGCCAGTACTACAATTTCTGGAGCATGGCGGAAGAGGCGGAAAAAGAGAATGGCAAAAGCAGGAAACATGTGTACCATCTTGGGCTTGCGTATGTGCCTGACGAAGACGTCGAAGCGGCGGAGGCCAAGGTGATCGAAGCAAAGCAGAAGTTGGCCAAGGCGGCAGGCGAACTAGCGAAGGCTCACCCTTAGGCAGCGAGAGCTCTTATTCCCCACTCCTTACAGTAATGCGTATTATCTCGACGCTTTCTTGTGATTCAATCAAGCTGCTTTTCGGCTCATAATCCGAAATGTCTTGTTCACACTCATGCGTGGTCAAATTGAAGAGCCTCTTTCATTTGCAAGAGAATGACGCAACTCTATCTTATCGGACCGCTCGACTGACTGTGCCACTTTTGAGCATCGCTAATCACGACTCAAGTTCGTATAGGCTTGTTTAAAGTGAGTATCGTTCTTTTTGCTCAATTAGCTGCAATTGGATAATCACCTTATGTCGTGCTCGTCGCAGACTTTCACGACTCACACAAGATCCCGCGGAGAGCCACCACGCGACACATTCTCTTGGGTTTTTTGAGGTGAAACGATGTAAATTGCAATGATGGTGGAGCCTAGATAGAATGATACACACTGCAATGAAGACGGAGTGCATTGTCGAAGCTCCAAATTAGAGGAAGACATCGACGGAAGAGAATCGTGCTCGAGTCATTGTAGGATCTTACAACAAGATCAACACAAGGCAAGTGAAGGATAGCAAGTGTGCCGTGCCGTAAGGATGTTGATCCTTAGGTTCGGGGCACGTCGCAGCTTGTAGTACGCCCCTCTGTGCGGCATACTTTATTGTTGTACCAATAGGCCACGTAGGGAGTGACTACGTCGGTCTGCCAATAGATCTTGACGCTACCTCGTGCGAAGAAGCAAGTATAGCTGCAAATTTGGGACATCCGGAATGAGTGATCCTTTGCCAGTCAACAACCGAAAGGAATGGAAGTAGCTTACCTGCCTGAGCCGTCACCGCAATCGTGCGTGACACCCCAAAAAAGAAATCGTCCATCCGGATACACAAAATAGCCGGGTGCAACCCAAGAGCAGGCGGCTACGTTGACGTCATTTGGGCGAGGCACGTCTTTGTTGTTCCAAAGATCCCCATACAGCTTCCGAGCGCACTTTGTGCTGGGTTGCGCGCGACTGAATTCCCACGCGATGGCAGCAAAGCATACCAGGATGAGTAGCTTGTGGTAGAACATTGGCAAGGGAGAAGCTGAAACTCGTCTTGAGGTGGTGTATCGATATACAAAGAGCAAGGCTGCAAGTGGATGAGGGTGGACGTGAGATTGGAATGGAAAACTGTGTCTCGTGTTTACAGACGTAGCCGACCTGCAAATTTTTTGAGATTGAGAGGGTGTGCTTGGTACCACAAACGAAAGTGGGACCGTTTCGTATACGAAGTGGGACATACAGCACCGACCCACTCCTCAATCGGGATCGGGTACCAAGTGCCGAGATTCATCACAAAAGATACTGTACGCCCACAGCTTTAGTGAGCGATTGCATGTTCAGCCCACTAATATCATACGAAAGCATAAGCCCCTGTCAGTAGAGAAGCACATGCCGTCACTAGAAGAAGCACCGTCTGTTTGAGGCAGAGTTTGATCCAATGCTGTGACCTTCTCAGCGTTGAAAAGGGACCAGGCTCTCGAGACTCTGTTTCGGCCTTGCAGCCGAACTCCTTTCCACGTACGCTCATTACTCTTCGAGTTAACATGATGCAGGCATCAAACGCTCTTTTCACCAAGCTTATCGTCGTGATATGTGCCGCTCTGGTAGCCCGTGTCTCACCTCTTCCAATGGGCGGTCAGCTGGACATGTCGTCTCATTGGAACCCGAATCAAGACCATCATATGGCGCGGTTCTCCGACTTTCCTCACGCTGCCAACTCGGCCAATCTCTTCGAAGCTCGACCTCCAATATCACCTGCATCCTACCAAGCTGAGCAAGCTCTTCTTTCGTCCCTTCTCGAAGATCTCGACAATAACCACGGTATCTCTACTGTTGCTTCGCATTTTCAACGCAACACGAATCCTTCCTCGATCTGGCATAGTGCAGGAACGTCTTCACGCTCTTTCGATCCGTTTCCGCACGTGATGCCCAGTGACCAGCCAGCTGAGCAGGAAAGCATAGATCCTGACGCAGAAGCATCCCCGAAGCGGCTCAAGCTGGAACGTAAACGTCCCAAAGGTGTTGCTGATTGGCTTGCAGGGGACCCAGAGGAACTGCAAAACATCGAGAAGACTGCGGCTCCCCGTCAACCCGATCCGAACAACCCTGTCAAGTTCGTCGAGAAGAATGACGAGGGGATCAAAGCGAAGATCAACAAGCAAATTTTTGGCGACAAGCTGATCTGGCTCGATAAGAACGAAATTCCGAAAGGTTCTACTCACTCGTACAGAAAGCAATCTTGGAGACCGTCGGTTCGTCTCCCCATGACAGATTTCCCCGAGGTGCAACTTACTGCGAATCGAGGTGTCATCACCCAGATCAGGATGACCTCTCACGGCGGTCCTGGAGTGACAACGCCGTGGCCTGACAATCATATTCTTGCGAATGGACGCAGACGATGGTTCCAATTCTGGGGATTTGCCGAACGAACCGGAAAGGGCGCTGAGAGAGTTGTACATCACTATGGAGCTGGTTACTTGCTGGACAAGGATGTCGCAGACGTGAATGCCAAGTTGATCAAGGCGACACAAGAGGTAGCCGAGACAGCAAGCAAGTTGGCACAGGCTCATCCTTAGCGATTTCGCTTAAGGATTCATCTACTCGACCACATTCCTTCATTTCGACTCAGCGTCGCCTCTCCACATGGGTTGGAGTCGATGATCCTACACAAGACTTGTCTCTGGATCTTCCATCAATGGTCACGTTCATTTCGTTTCGATGCAATTTTCACACACTTTTGACAATCATACAGCTCGTCAAAGCCACAGTTGCGACCTTTGCGTTTGCGTTGTTGAAAACGATTCGACGTCGTATAATCCCAGCGCAATTAGCGATGATCTCGACGCAAGCTCGGTCTGAGTTGGCGTGACAACCGTGGTTGGCAGCATGTGCTTGCAGCATGCAAGCATTTCATTGCGGACTTGTCCGATGACGTGGAGCTTGAGTAGCCGAAGCGAGACGCTCGTTGCGCATCCTCTTTCGAGCTTCGTTGCTGGCTCTCAAGTCGGGCTCATTACAATGGAATCGAGCTTCGCTATTCACTGAGGCGCTACTGTGGGTTCGAGTGTCAAGGGAGACCGAAAGTCCTGACCAAAAAGTTTGCGCCTCGAATGAAGTTATGCTAGTACCTGCCAAAGTAGATTTAAATGGGGAGGCTTCGACCTTGATGGATCTGCCTAACTACCGAACGCGCAGCTGCCCTCTCCTTCACAACCCCTCTACGTCTTGAAGATGCTGTCGCTTCCGATCTTCGTCTGTATCTTTCTCTCCTATGCTTCTCACATCAACTCGAGACCGGCAGGTCCAACGAAGGACTGGGAGGTCGGAAATTCGCCGCTCAGTGGCTACGATAGTGCAAGTCTTTGGAATCAGGTGGCGCCTTGGAGTAGTAGCGGTGAGGAATCACCGCATGGTATAGTCGATAGTCCCTTCACTCCTCAAGATTGGCACGACACCTGGTTTGCAACAACTCCGACGGTCCATCATAGCATCTTCGACAGTCCTCCTCAGCAATCAAATCACTTTGAGCCACCTGTCGCTCATCACCCTGAAGTGCCTGCTGTAGCTCCCTCGGTGGAGTCGACTTTCCCAGGATTCGAATTTTCTCACCCTACATTCCAGGCTGGACCATCTTGGCAACAGCATGGACCATCTGGCATGTCGGAACATCAAGCGACCCCATGGGCACGTCTTCAGGAAGCGCCCATTCCGAGCGAGCCGTCTGCGCCTCATGCTCCTGCTTATCGAGTGCCACAAAGCAACCCGATAAGCATGCCGCTGTCGCCGAGAACACGCAAGCTTTCAGAGATAAATGGTCCAGACAGTCAACTTTCGTCCACCGAAGCAGACAAGCGCGAGAGGGACCTGTCGAAACAGGTGCGCCGGGTCTTAGCCGTCAGTCAGCCGAAGCAGCTATGGAAATTTGATCTGTTTGGGGAAAACCAGGCTAGTCAAAACTTGTGGCAACAGCGTCTGCAAAAATTGCTTGGAAGCAGACACCTAGAGATCGTCTCTGCTTCGCCTTCTCCGAAAAAGACCGACAGGATGTTCATCGCCGAGGATGGACATGCAGTCTACGGCTACTATCCTGCGGGCGGTCGGGCGCTCAGACCAGGTGCCGGGGCTCATTTCCTAGGTACGTCTCACAAGCTCCAGGTGCAGCGAGTCAAGGAACTGGAGAAAGGTAGTAAAAACGAACGAATTTACGTCTGGTGGAACAATCGCCTCAACATGGACAATCTCAACAAAAAGTACTTTTTGAACAAATTGCGCTTCCTCCCCATCGATACGGAACATCTGCAGTGGGGAGCTATCAATAGACTGCACTTTGGTCGTGAAAATCAGTACATACTGCCGCCTGTGTCCGAGAATGGACTGCCTCTCATCGTCGATCGCCACGAACGGACTCGGTTAGGAAGTAGAGCGCCCTTGGCGGGGATCACAAAGCAGGAGTACGCCGGACAAGCAATTTCGCTCTGGAGTCCGATCTTGCACGACGGCGAACGACATACTATAGTGCTGTACGGTATCGCGGAGCTTGACTATTACGATGGCGCACGAGTGCTCGAGCATCTCGAGGGTCTACAAGCGGCAAGTTCGAGCGTTGCGGTTTCTCCCTACTTTAATCTGGCCAATTTGGACCGAGTGATCCACTGATTGATCCCAGAAAGTGGGTAGTTGTGCTGCAATTCAATTCGGTTCATTTCCACACTTGCACGCTTGTGGTGGGACAGTGGAAAGAAATTGAGTTGCTACCGATGCCGACGCAAGACTGTGGAACAATACACTTGCAGGGTTCGGGGCATTTGACCCACTCACAAGGCGTGGCTGTTGCGTTGGATTGTGTGCTCACCGTCCGACTTGCTTTCGGGTGGTGACGACGTGAGCTGGTCCTACATCTATTATACCATTTTACGCATGTCAATCAATCAGCGACCCTAACCATGTCTTGGCGTATGCCATCGTCGAATTGCATTGGTTGTAGCCTGCATTCCTTCCTTCATTCAAAGTACTTACAGTGAGCTTGTCATGCACGTTATTTGGAGACGGAATGGCTCACCCACTTGATGCCATTTTCAGCGCGGGAAGACACGAATGAGTCGAAGATTGGTGGAGAGCTGCTGCTACTGTACAGTGCAGTACAGTACTTGCCCGACCAACTAATGGTATATTAAGCTCAAGACGAAACGAAGATTCGATTCTCTTCTTCTTTGTTCATTTACCTTAACCTTCTTCGTCATGCGACTCCTACGACTGCACGTCATCTGCTTGGTGTTGACTCTCTCCGGCGCAAACTCGAAGCTAGTCAGACGAGGTGGCAACGGAGCATCAAGCAGCGGCCACCATGCCGTTGGTTTCGATTGGCAGGAGCATGCAACGATGCAGGCTTGGAGTCCAGAATCACTATCACAACCAGAAGAAGGGTCGGAGCATGCACCTTTGCAGCACGACGTCGAACAACGGCTCACGTCGGACACAAGCATTCCGATCGCAGGTGACCTTACCCGCTTGCAACGGCAAATTCCGGTGATCAATTTGGAATCCCCTTCGCCTAGCCCAACACGCACCAATGTGGCCGACCCAGCAGAGCACCCCCCCTTCGTGGATGAGCAGCCTTCATCTGAAAGGTTCTCGCACGGAGGTCCGCTTCAAAGGCCACCTGTTCGAACATCAAGTCCTGAAGAATGGCAAGCAAACTTGCGACGCGCACTCCGGAATCGCCGTCTCAATTTCGAACGTCTCAAGCCAACGAAAGGACTCAGTGGGCCCAAAAAACCACGCCTTTATATCGCAAGTGATCCGGAAGACAGCAATGACTGGAATCCGGATACATACAAAGAAGGCAATTCACTACCTTCCACCCCCTCGGATGGGGATGTTCATTTTGCCGCAGACATCCTAGGTGGTATGAATGTTCCGACCGAGAAGCTTCTTTTCAAGTTTGTGCCCCGCCGAGTACTGGTCTACCTCAACTCCCGAACGAACATGAACTACATCAACAACAATTACTTCAACGGGAAGATGCTGTTCCTACCGATCAACAAGGAGAAGCTCGGATGGAGAAGCCTGGACAGCTTGTTGACGGAGCGGAGACAGGTGTTGGTGCTTCCACCTATCCATCGAAATGGCCTACCGCTGCTGATGACAAAGGTTGGTTCGCAAAAGCTACCGAGTGTTGAGAAGCTGACGGGTCCTCTGGGGACTGGTCGTGACGTTGTTGCGGTATGGTCGCCCGTCTTGATTGATGGTACTGGACCCACTGCAGTGCTGTACGGTATAGGTATGTTGGATCGTAGCAATTATGACCAGACAATGGCCCATCTGCATGGCGTGATTGGCAGGTGGGAGAGGATGAATCCTAAGATCCCTTACAGAGCTGCATCCTATTTGCAAAATCACTGGCCGGAAGGTTTCCATGTCATTCCGCCACACTGATGGCATTTCGCAATTCCATTGCTTTGTTTCTCAACTGTCCGTTCGCTTGTGATTGTTCCGCTTTCCGTGCATACTTTGCATCTTCAAACATGTCGTCTTCGTCTGCGCGTCAAGTTGATCAGAGTGATGGGATGGTGGGTTACTGCGAGGGTAAGAGCTTGCACGAGCCGATAGTCGAACCTCTAACCCTGTTCGAGTACTGCTTCGTCACCTCAATCAAACACCACACTTCATGTCATTCTGTTAAAATCCGGTGGGTCGGTGCGGTGCGACAGAGAGAATCGCTTGATTTAGCTGCGCAAACATTGCGAAACTGAGTGGCAGCTACATCTCGTACCACATGACCAGGTGGGAAGGAGTCAATATGTTGTACAGGCGCCATCTTCTGCCATGGCTTCACTGACGGCTTTCTCAACCTTGAGAGTCGATGTCTGCATCGCGGCGTGCAGGGTTGCCGCAATCCCACGCTGCTGTTTCATGTCGGTTGCAAGTCGGACCACCTGCCGAGCTGCCCGTACTGATTTGACTCCACCAATGAAGGCTACGGTACCACCATTCACGATTGTAATGAGAAAGGGGACCGGCCTGCTCTCGACGTGTATTTAAATCTTCTGTCTTGGAGCTAGAAAGTGGTTCCCCCAAGCTCGTTTCTTCAAATAACTCAACGAAGTCAATCGCCGCCATCAAAATGTTGTACTTGAAGCTCAACCTGCTTTGCTTTTGGTACCTTTCGATAAGCTGCCTAGCTTGGGGAGCTCCAATGGATCCCAACGATGCGAGATCGAATCGACAATATCACGCGGGCCAGAATCCGGCCTGGCGATATCCTCCAAGCCAGGATCTGAGCTCGCAACCTCTTTCAAGTCAGGATCCAATCCAGCAGTACCAGACGCCAGGCTGGACTTCCATTCCGGATCCTCCTCAGCACTGGACTCCGTCTCCAAATGCTCCTCAGTACTGGGCTTCGTCTCCGAATCCTACTCAGCTCTGGAGTCCGTCTTCGAACCCATCTCAGCACTGGAATCCGACTCAGAATGCTCCTCAGCACGGGCAAGCTGGAAGCAGCAATGCACTATTCAATAACCTTTGGCAGCACAAAGCACCATTTCAAGGCTATGTTCCGCCACAACCCGGATATCCACACGGTACCCCAAGTCTGCCTTCTTTCACCGTACCTGACCAGCAGATAGAACAGCAGAAGAAAGCCTTGGGGATTGTCGAAAGTTCCGGCTATTCGCACGGTATCCCAAGTCTGTCGTCGGCATCTCTGACTGGGGCTGACCAGCGCATGGAACAGCAGAGGAAAGCCTTTGGGATCATCGAAAGCCATTCCGGGGAACAGTCACCCATACAGACGACTCAAGAGCGTTCGAAAGGAAAGCACTACACTCAAACTAAGACTCCGGACGAGCTACGTGAGATCCAAGCCAAACGAATCGAAAGTCGTCGAAGGAAGGCAGCACAGCATAATCCCAGCTGGCTGAACATGCTTACACGTGAGCAGCGTCTGATCACAGAGGGCGGCAACACAGCGAAGGTGACTTTCTGGGACGATGACGAAGTACACGGTCGTATCAGTTCAGAACTTTTCGGAGGACATCTCGATTGGCTCCCTCTCCGCTACGTTAATTTGCAACCGGGTGGCTTCCTGGGCAGGTCGCCGCTGAAGCATAATTATCGTCGGCTCCCACTGATACGGATCCGTAGTCCAGATGGGAAAAACTTGGAAGTGTACGTGACGGAACACCATAGAGACGAGAGTAGCTTGAAAAAAACTCCTTTTGAGGGTCACGCTCACTTCACTTTCTGGGGCTTGGATGAACACCATTCGGGCCCCAAGTACGAGTTTGTCTATCTAGGGATTGGCCGTTTTCAAGAAGGTAAAGCGGAGGCTGCTGTCGAATCGCTCCGTAGTGTGGTTCAGGAAGCGGCTACCGAGGCTCACGTTTAATCCTAGCTCACCCTTAATCTGCCGCTCTTGCGTAAAGTAGACATACTGCACAGCGCTGTGGCTGGTTATTTCCATGTTTCGGTCGCCTGCCTTCTACTCGTTGTACTGCCTCGTCAGCTCCATCATTTGACTAGTTCACAATTTAGGCTGAGTCGCATATCAGTTGATCTCGTTGATTGTCAGCTCTCTGCTTTATCCGCTCTCTGGTCTCTCCGCTCTCGATTCTCTCCGCTCTCTACTTTGTTCCGCTCTCTGCTTTTCAAAATATAATCGATCGATGCGTTGACGACATGAAGCTGTCAATAGTCGATCACAATTCCGCTGAGTTACGCTGTGAGTATGAGAAGCCGCCAAGACATTCGATGCTCGTTTTTAAGACATTCGATGCTTGTTTTTGACCAGCGAGATGAACAGCAACTTTCATCGACGCAGCCATGTGACCTTGCAAGGGTCATTGCAGCAGCAGAGAGTGCGCCACGCTTAGATCGGGTGCAGACTTGATGAAAACTTCTTCGGTCCCGCAGACTCAATCTGTGCTAAAGGGTATAAGAGCGGCCGCTTGGACATCTCTTGACCCAGCAATTCCATCTCCTTCGCATGAATCGACTTGATTCTCTGTTCCGTTACAATGCTGCTCTATACTTTCGCTGCTTTCGCCATCGTTGCTCGTCTCTGTCTTGTCCTGACGTCACCTGTCGATCCTGGATCGACGAGTGGTAGCAGGCAAGCTCTCGAAGGCGGACCTCCGCCTAACAGACCAGCAGAGGCGGCTGCGCCGATCTCGCCCGTGATCGACAGGCATGTCGAACCAGCGCGAGATCAGAGGAACTTTCATCCAGCTCCGGTCTATCAGTGGCCTACAGCAGATCCCGCTGTCTCCAGGATCGGTCCTTATCACGCGTCTCATGATCCCATCTTGAAGAGTCCCTGGTGGGATACGTTCACGGTGCCTTCTGCGCCCGTCTCTGCTTCACAGCCCGAGCAGCCTGTGCACCAAGCTCCGATGTTATCTCAGCCGCCATCGCGACGCCCCAAGGTTGTACACCACGGAGCGCTGGAACAGTTCCTTCAGCAAAATTCAGGCTTGCATCCGCAAGCATCTATCGTACCTCCGCATCAGCAAGCGCCATCGACGAGCAGCACTCAGCCGAGTGCAAGAAGCGCAAGCAGCAAAGAGTGGACGGAAGCAAAGAAACAAGCCTGGATCAGACGGCGCTCTTCGTTCGGACTCTTTGGAGGGCCCAACTATCTCCGCTCAGCCGAATTCGTGTTTCCACCCGTGCATTGGAAGAAGAAGAGGGACGCGAACCTCAGAGTTTGGGAGAATAACGAGATGCGAGACCTGATCAACTCGCAGATCTTCGACGGCCAGTTCCAATGGGTCAATTTACAAGACCTCGCAGGAATGCGAGAGTTTCTTAAAAGGAAGAGCCCGTCACACCGCCCAAGCCAGAGAGTACCGTTCTTCCGCATTCCAGCAGCGAGCTTGCCTGGTGGAAGCTACCATGGCGTACCTTATCGAGTCCATTTCACCGACCACGGCTATGCGGGCAGGACGAAGGGCACCAAGACGGAGGGAACGATCATCCATGGAAAGCCTCATCTAGGTATATGGGCTCTCCCGGAACATCCACCTGACGACGGCTATCCGATGTTCTTCTTTGGAATGGGTCATGTTCCACACGAGAGCAAGGCGCAGGTGGATCGATTCTTGATTGCGCTCGAGGCGGCGAAGATGGGCCATGCTTGACGAACTGCAGCTCGCTTTCTATTTCGTTGAGAAGACAAGGCATTGGACGTCATGTCTGTTATTGCAAGAAGAAATTGCGGTCGAGAAAATGCGGGTAAAAATTGAAATCTTCTTTTTCCAGTCTCGAGCCGGTGTCTTGGTTCCCCTGGCCCTTGCAGCGCTGTCAAAGCGCTTACTTTACGCACTCTGAGGTCATCCTGCGCAAAAACGTGCGCGAGAAGAGAAAGAGAGGAGTGGAGGCATGAGAGCGCTTTTTGAGAAGGTCATCGCGAGGTTAAATGCTGTGCTAAAGTGCGCTGCTCTCTCGCCTGGTGGCTTTCATCACTGTGACTTTCGGAAGCCGTTCCGACCATCGATGGTGCTTTTTCCCACAGTTTGGGTTGACAGGCATTTCGTGTCTCAGCTGCCAAGACGGAAGGACCGAAAGGGTGCTGAGTTTGAGAGAGAAAGCGACTTGGTTTTCCACAGCGAGAGAACGTGCATGAGCAAAGACGAGCGTGAGAAGGTTTTCCTGTCTCAGCTTGCCAACTTGGCCGTATCTTTTGACGAGCTGGCCCGCGCGACAATCTCAAGTTTGACCTCTCTCGCCAAGATCAGTCCTCACCCTTTCTTCCTCTCACCATCCATCACCGCTGCGATAGGCATCCCAGCTCCAACAACTCTTCTGCCAACCATGTCGGTCACGACCGCAGGCAACTTCAGCCCTGCAGCCCTCGTCAGCTACGTCTACCAATGGATTCAGATCCTCATCGCCTACATCTTTGCGCCCAAGCTTCCCTCCCAGCAAGTCGAGCAAAAGCCGCTCGGTCATGTCGCTGTCATCGGTGCTGGTATCACCGGTATCTCCACCGCCTCTCATCTCATCGGTCATGGATTTGAAGTGACGATTTTCGACGAGTCCAAGGAGATCGGTGGCATTTGGTCTCGCGTCAACTCGACTTCTGGTCTTCAGATCAGCTCGATCATGTACCGTTTTCACCCGGCTGTCAAGTGGACTCAGGGGTACCCGCATCGTGACGAGATTCTGAAGAACACGAAGAAGATCTGGAAGATGTATGATTTGGACAAGCGCACTCGCCTTGGAGTGAAGGTCGAGAAGGTGACGAGGCATTCGAGCTCAACGGATCCTCACGAAGGAGGGCATGCTCGGTGGGTGATCAACGGCAACGAAGATGAAGTCTTTGACGGCGTCGTGGTCAACACGGGTACTTGTGGAAAGCCAAAGAAGATGGACTTGCCCGGCGAGGAAAAGTTTAAGGGTAAGATCGTCCACTCGTCTCACCTCGATGGTCTCGACTGCAAGGGTAAGAAGGTATTGATCGTCGGTGGTGGCGCTAGTGGTATCGAAGCGCTCGAACTGGCAGTTGCACAGGGCGCCGACCGACCCACCATCCTAGCCCGTAGCGACAAGTGGATCATCCCGCGCAACACCATCGTCAACTGCCTCCTCGCTCTCCAGCCTCTCGGTCGCGAAACCTGGCTCTCCTTCATCCCCGAGTTCTTGCTGAAAAAGCTGCACTACCGCGATCTGCAGGAAAAGATGGCCCCCACACAAGGCTTCTACACCGGAACGCCAATCGTCAACACCTCTGCTCTCTCGCACATCCGTCACGGAGAAGCTGATTACCAGCGCGGCGATGTACTCGATCTCGACGAAACTGGGATCCAGTTCAGCCTGCGCAAGCGCGGCCAGAAGAAGGGAACCGACGGCAAAAAGGTTCATTTCGATGCCGACATCATCGTCGTCGCTACCGGATTTGAGGTTCCTTCGATCGATTTCTTGCCGAAAGACTTGTTCCCAGAAGACTACGTTCGACCGAACATGTATCTTCAAGTATTCCCGATCGAAGATTGCTCGGTGTTGTGCACCAACGCTACTTTCCGCAACGCTGTCGGAACGGTAGGACACATTCATATCGGCATCATGGCACGTACGCTCATGCTGTTCCTCATGGACAAGTCGACGCGACCCAAGCCGCGCGACATGAGGCTCTGGGTCGACCTGATTCGCTTCATCAAAGACCGCGCTCCAGGTGGCCAGCTCGACTTTTTCACGTACATGGAGCTGTGCATCTGGCTCGTCTCGTTCCTGTTCTTCCGCATCAACAGGCTATACTACTTCTTCTTCGTCACCTTCGGCTGGGGCTTCTGGAGCCGAGAGGGCAAAGTGGACAAGTCGGGCAAGCTGGTAGGCGAGCCAAAGTTCCACCTGAGTATTAGTAAGCTCGTCGGCAAAGGTCCCAGTGCGAAGTTCCTCAAGGACAATTAGACGGGTGATATCTTCAAGACTTCAAGACGACTCAAGACTTTTTTTTGACTTTTTCTTCTCTTTGGTGGCGAGAATAGTTGCGTACTGGTGTTACAGGTTCGGCAGGCTGGTCGAGGTTGGATGGCGCAGTGTTTGGTCGACGGTGTCCCCGTGGATGTGCAAGGTCGCTCGGTGGGTCGGTCGGGTTTCGAAGCGTCTATGCTGGTCGATGGAACGGACGAGTACGGTTCAGCATCCGGTTGATGCTCTTGCTCAGAACGGCAGCGTGCCTCTTGCCGAATAGACTCTCTTTCACTCCTTCGCATCTTGCAATCTAACCCGCACAGCTCGAACATTCACTAAGAAAGCGATCCGCATTGAAAGATGACAAGATGACAAGGAAACGTCCGTCCAAAGATTACACGAGATGAAAGTAACAATCCGCCCTGAATGCTTTTTTCCATTTACTGCTTGCCTTCACCCTGGCTGATCTGAACCTTGATAGCCGTCTTGCCATCCTCACCGACACCCTTTGTTGTGGTCTCGAACGCCTTGACGGCGTCCTTGAAGAGGAAGCGGTGGGTGACCATCTTGGTGACATCGATCAAGCCGGTGCTGACGAGGTTGATCGAGGTCTTGTAGGTGCCTGCACCGTAACGGAAGGAGCCGGTGACGTTGATCTCCTTGACGCAGACGCGGGTGATGGGGAATTCGACCTCGGATCGTCCCATGCCGACCTGAACGAAACGGCCCTGGGGGCGGAGAGCCTGGATGCCCATCTGGATGCAGGGCTCGGCACCGGTGCACTCGAGCACGAGGTCGAAACCTTCTTGAGCGAGCAGGTCGTCGCCGATCGAGTTGATGAGGTCCTGTGCGTTGCGTGTGGAAGCGTCGATCTTGGACTCGCCCTCCTTGGGGAGCGAGGGCTTGAATGTGGAAGTGGCAGCGAAGTCTTTGGCGAACTGAAGCTTGCTGTCGACAACATCGACGACGACGACGCGCTTGGCAGAGTACGCTTTGCAGACGGCAGCATTCAGCAAGCCAATGGGACCAGCACCAAAGACGAGAACATTCTCCATGGCCTTGACCTGACCGCGCATAGCAGCCGAGTAGACAGCCACCGACAAAGGCTCCATAAGGGAAGCCTCCTCGAGCGACATGCTATCCGGCACGTGGTGGGCAAACGAGCTCTGAATGTTGTAGTAGGTGCAAAGCGTTCCATCGTAAGGAGGCGTGGCGGCGAATTCGAGGTTGGCGCAGTGGTTGTACTTGCCGTTCAAGCAGACCTGGCACGATCGGCATGGAACACCCGGTTCGAGAGCAACACGGTCACCGACCTTGTGAGTGGTGACACCCTCACCGACGGCAGTGACGATACCGCTCGACTCGTGACCGAGAACCATGGGCTTGCGAACGACAAAGTCACCGATGCGACCATGGTGAAGGTAGTGGCAGTCGGAAGCGCAGAGACCGGTCTGACGGATGTTGACCTGAACCTGACCTGGCTTGGGAGCGACGATGGGGCGTTCCTCGAAGGAGACGTTCTCGATCTCTTGAAGGACGAACGAGACGTTGCCCTCGGCGGGCTCGGTAGCGAGCGAGTTGTTGGGAGCGACCTGTCCTGGCATCTTGACTGGGGTTCGGGGATGAGAGATGGAGGATCGGAAGGAGCGAAAAGGGATCCAACTGAGCTCTTTATGAGGCAAGAGACAGGACTCGGCAATCCCGACAAACTCTTTGGAGAGCAGGGATCTGCAGAGACAAGACGCTATTCCAACACACGCAGCTTTGGCAGGAATGCAGCACAGCAACACACTGCTTCCCGTTTCTTCTCAAACCTGCTAAGAAAGAGCGTGTGTCGTATGCAACTGCAGGCACGGTCCACTGGAGAAAAAAAACACACGGCGAGAGGGAAAAAGAAAAGGAGATTGCCGGTCAGCCCAGCGCTTCGGTCAGTCGGCAATCTTTTCGCCGCTCACCTTGACCCCGCACACCGGCAAACTGTGACTTGGTCACTTTCCAACTTTCCTCCTCCGCCCGCAGGAAGAATGGAATGGATGAAGCTTCAGAGAGGGATTCCTTTCTTCAATAAGCTGTTTACGCCTCGAGTCTGGTTACACTTTTGCTCCACGTCGACTCAGCTGCGCAGACCTGTCTTTCGGGCTGTCCGATTCGTAGCGCTGACTCCTCTCAACGCCACATCGGCTTGTGTCAGAAGGCTTATCACGAGCTTGAGTTTGACGAAAAAGTGACAACGAGCGTTGCCACGCTTTCTCAAAGTCACATGTGACGAGCTGGGAGGGGAAGGGCGGAAGAGCCGCCCTAGCTGGGTTGGCCGTTGTTAAGGTGTAAAAGTTGCTTCCTGCCCACGCTGAGGTTGAGAGCGCGGATTTTCCGCACGGCTAATCAAGCCACATCCTTCTTAGCGCGTCACGTCTCAAGGACGAAAAGCGCGAGGCTTGGACCCTGAAATCACAAGAAAAAGTGCACTCCTTTGATCATTTGGATGCCACAGCTTTCTCCTCTCAACAGTCACATCACTTCGACTCGCCTTCGTGGCTGCGCAGACGCTTTGAGCGGGGCTGTATTTCGCGGGATTGAGAATGTCCTGACCTCATCCACCAGCTGCTCGAGATCGGACGATCGTTCTCACATTGGCAAACCCTCGCCATCGCACTCAACGACCATGCCGGACTCGTGGACAGCAGCGGCAGCATCGGAATCCGGCAATGGCGCCCAGTCATCCGACCCGCAGGAAGAGCGACTAGCGAACGCAGAGAAGGAGGTTGCTATCGCTCTCGACATTTTTGCGTACGATGAGCTCATCATCGTAGCCAGCGAAGCTCTGAAGGACACTCCGAAAAAGCCAAGCAAGATGGTCATCAAGTCTCGCAAAAACCTCCTTTGGGCTCGGTCGCGTGCCTACTGTCACAAGGATCTCCATGAACTGGCACTCAAGGATGCCAAAGCCGCCCTCAAGCTCGATCCTGACGATATCGCGGCATACGTACGAGCCGCCGTCCTGCTTGACAACGCAGGCCACAAGGCGAAAGCGATCAGCTGTCTCGACACAGCAGAATCTCTAGCTTCCAAGTACGATTCGGCTACGAGGATACCATGGTTGCGCAGAATTGAAAAGCAACGAAAAAAGATCTCGAAGCCCTCTTCGTGCCTCACTGATCGTCTCCCACACGAGATTCTCATCCAGATCGCACGGCATCTTGACTCCCGAAACCTCAACTCGATGAGCCAAACATGTCAGCGGTGGCGCCAGATCCTCACATCCGCTTCGACTCTCTGGACGTCATTGACGATTCGCCTCGATGCACAGTTCATGAAGCACCAAAAGGCTCTCGAATGGATACGCTACATCGCCATGCGCTCCGAGAGAGCCAATCATTGTCTCGAAGCTGTCGAGTTTGCGAAGGAATTCCCAGAGGCACTGCTCGGCAAGGTGTGCGGTGTTCTGCGTTCATCTTCGGCAACTCTCAAGAGCATCACGATCCCTGCAGATCGCCAATATCAATTAGTGTACGATCAGCTTCTACGATACTGTCGTCGCCTCAAATCGCTGGTCTTTGTCAAACTAGTTCCAGTCTCGATTCCGAATTCTGTGTCAGATGCTTTTACAGACGCTCCCATGCCAGAATCAAGGGACACCGAGCTCTTCTCTCTGAAACGTCTTAGCGTCTGTTTTGGCGCAGACGCAACTTACGAGCTTTTCAAGGATCACATCAGCAAGCTGCGTTATTTAGAGGGATACAACCCATTCGCCGTCACTGCCAGCGGCGAGTTCAAAGACCACCGTTTAGCTCTTAGCCTGGCGGAACATCTAGAGGAATGGAACTGCCAAAGTGCCGAAGTACAGACAAGCTTCCCAGCCCTCAATCTCACCTTTCCGAACTTGACGACTCTGTCTTGGTTTAACACGTCAAGAATGATTGGTCCGCTAAACGTTTCGTTCCCCAGGCTGCTTGACCTCCATGTCACCGTAGGCAGGGATCACGACAATATATTCATGCGATTGTTGCAGACCAGCCCCATGCTGCGCAAGCTTCACTGCCTCTCTATCGGGATTTCTCCATTCGAAGTTGACCTGCGTCCTGCTTTTGTGGGCTTACGCGATCTCGAGGACTTCAAATTCAATAACATCGGTCCGGAAGACATGGACCGCATCTTTCCTAACTTGCTGCCTAAGGCGGTATCACTCGAAGCTGGCCAAGTCGACCTCCACGTTCCTTGGCCAAAGCTGCATACTCTGGCTCTCAACGCAGAACGACTTGACTTGTCCAGACTCGCCTTTGCGCTCACGGTCCGCGAACGGCTGAGATTGGGAGACAACCTCACAGCTGCAAAGCAGCTGGCCTCGGACAGGCTCTCAACTTTGCCCAGAGCCTCGGCGCCCGCGATCTCTCCTTTCCAACGAGGCTCGGCATCAAATGATACGCCTACGCCGCTCCTCAAGCCGCAGGGTCCCAGTCTCAAAGACACTACGGCTATCGCCCGCTTGCAGCGTCTCGAGTTGATCAGCATCACCGAAATCCCTGATAAAGTCAAGGTAGTGTTGGACAGCGTCACCGACGAGCTCATCATGAAGCTCACGCCATGGTAGCTCGCTGTGTTCGTCGTGGACCGCCTCGTCGTCATTCATTGCCATATGCACGAACCTCATGATTCTCTCGAACGATGAATATGCTAGGCGATTGAATTGTTCTTTGAAAATTTTGCCTGTGACGTTTGCCAGATCTACGCGGTTTCAAGCCGCTCGAGAACTGCGTTCGTATACTCGTCCATGCCACGTTCGAGCTTCTTGAGCGACCCATCTTGTAGCAGGTAGACGCGTCCTGGCTCCTTTGCCTGCGTTTTCAAATCCGTCTCTGCGTCTGCGACTTCTTCTGCTTGATCCTCGTCATCCGAGTCAGCCGCCGGATCTGGTGCGAGCTCGATGATCCTCTTGACCGCGTACCTGTCGTGACTGACCAACAGCACCGCACCGGTATACGCCTGCAGTGCGTCGATGAGCGCGTCGATCGTGTCGCTATCCAAGTGCGTCGTTACCTCGTCCAAGATTACGAGATCGGGACTCGACCACATCACTTCTGCTAAGCCGAGCCTGACCAGCTGTCCACCGCTTAGACCGGTCAGAGGGATCGTGTCCGCCGTTCGACCCTTCAACCCGAGCTGTCCGAGGAAGGCTCTCGCCTGAGCATCAGTTGCGCTCGGGTACCGTTCTGCGAAATGCGCCAACGCTGTCGTATTCTCCATCGAGAGCAGTTCCAACGTATGCTGCGCATAGATCCCGATATTCGCCCTCGCATGCCTCTCGACCGACCCCTTACTCGGCACCACTTTGCCCACGATACAGTTGAGCAACGTCGTCTTGCCGTGCCCGTTCGGTCCCACCACTCCTACCCTTTCACCTGGACCAATCGTCAACCCTACATTCTGCAACGTATCCTTCATCGCCCCATTATACCGCACACTCACGCCTTCCAGGTGCACCAAGCTACCGGGGAACCTCAACGCATGCGGATTTTCGAATCCAAACTTCACTTTGCCATCCAGCTCTTCGATCTCCACCCCGCCTCTACTCGTTAGATGGTACCCGCCAAAGTCTCGGTTCAGCTTGAACTTGTGTCCCTTTGCGTTGACCTCCAACCCGAACCTCTCGTCGAGCTTTTTCTGCCTCGACTTGACCATGCGCAGCTTGTTATCGTCTCCCGACTTCTTGGCGGCGCTAGCTGCGTTGGCGATCGTCTTTTGCACCGCTGCTTTCTTCTTATCGAGTGCCGCTTGCTGTCGTAGCTTGTGCTTGCGAGTTTGTGCTTGATCGCGTTCGTAAGCGCTTAAATTTCCGTCAAAGTAGCCGAGTTTCTGACCGCGAAGAACGATGAGGGAGGTGGAGACGGCGTCGAGAAACTCTCGATCGTGCGAGACGGTCACGACGGTGTACGGGAGGGTGGAGATGTAGCGCTGTACAAAGAGGACAGAGGGGAGGTCGAGGTAGTTGACCGGTTCGTCGAGGAGGAGGATGTCGGTGGGGCGGAGGAGGGCCGAGGCGAGGGTGGTGCGGGATTTCCAGCCGCCGGAAAGCGCAGAGTAGGCGCCGTGGATGCGCGAGGGTGAGAAGCCGAGGCCGTGCAGGATGCGTTGGGCGCGTGCGGCGGTGGTGGTCGCTTCGAGTTGGTCGAGCACCCTCTGGGCGTCGGAATGCATTTGGGTGGCGATGCTCGACCAGTGACCAGCCTCGGTTTGCGTTGGTGGATGGTGTATGGCGTGTTGAGCATCGGAGAAGTGTTTCTCGGCGAGAACGAGCTCCTTGCGCGCAGAGTAGCCTCTAGCACCGGACCACTTGACCGCGATCTTTCGCGCTTCCCTCAGCTCCTCCATCTTGCGCTCGCACTGCAGTCTCAGCACAACGTCTCGTATCTTGAAGTCGTCCTGCTCTTCCAGTACCTGCGCCAACACCTCACTCTCCTTCACCGCCCTCTCCCGCTCCCCATCGCTCTTCACAACCACATCCAACACGCTCGCACCTTCCTCCGCAAGCCGCACCGTCGTCATCTGGCTGACGTAGAGGATCTTCATCGTCTTCGGTATGCCCGGGATCAACTTTTCGCCGATAGCGGTGAGCAGGGTGGATTTGCCGGAGCCGTTGCGTCCGACGAGACCGTAGTGCGTGGCGGGTTTGAGGCGGAGGTGCGTGTCGGTGAGGAGTTCGCGGGTGGACAGGGAGAGAGTTACGCCGGGAAGGTCGAGGGAGAGTGGGAGGGTGGTGGTGGTGGAGCAGTCGACGGAGAAGCGCGATTCTTGCGAGAGCGCGGTGATGAGTTGGAGTTTGGGGTCGGCGTTGTCGATGGAGAGAGAGGCGAGGGGGAGGTCGTCTGGTGAAGGGGTGGCGGAGGTGGAGGGTTTCGTGGAGCGAGTGGCTTTGGGTTTCTTACTTTCGCCATCGGTGGGTGCTTTCTTGGATGCAGAAGCCTTGTCGGTAGGCGCAGAGGCAGGTTGCTGTTCGACCCAATCTTGCGAATCAGATCCAGGCTTCACCGCCAAGCACTTCTCAACAATCTCCAAGACACCTTTCTTGCCAACCCCGGCATCCGTGAGTACAGGTCTCAACTTCTTCTCCAGCTGCTCCCTCCTCTTTCCTTCGTCCGTCTGCGTGGATTCAACATGCTGCTGCAACACCGCTTCGAGCTTCGGGTACGTCTTGAGAACCTTGGTCGTGTCTAGGACCGTTGACGGGATTGTGTCGAGATAGGGCTGGATGTTGGCTGTCATCGCGTCTGAAGGAATAAAGATGTTGACGGTGAATGGGGAAGCTGGATCGAAACCATGGCGGTCTTATACCCTGGTGTTCGACAGCGATGCAGCATGTGTTGAAAGGGGAGGACGGAGCGTTAGTGCAACGTCAGGACCCTCTCTCTTCTCTCCGCATAAAACAAGTTGAATTTGACAGCCGAGAACCCTTTTTTTGGTTGCCGAGATTCCGGATTCCGAGGTTGTCGCCGCAGAGTCACTTCATATCAACTACATTCGAGTCACACACACACACACACACATCCGACACCCGCAATCCTAAAGTTCATGCTTCGAGTCACTATAACACACCGGCTCATCATGCTCGATATCTCTCCGTCCAATCTGCAAATCGCACCGTCGAACCGAGCTCATCCTCTGTCCCGTACGTTTTGGACCCGTTCCCCCTACTATCCTGCGAGCCGCTCTTCGAAACCTCGTGCATCTGCCTCCTCACCACGCTCCTATAACACAGATTCGCCAGCAGCACCAAGGTGTACAAGCATCCGCTCAGCAGGTACATCGGCGTGCATCCGTATTCGCCCCGGCTGAACACCACCAGGCTGCCCAGTGAGAATGCCGAGAGCAGCGCCTGGCCTTGCACCGAGTACACCGCGAGCCGGAAGATCACGCGCCGAGCTGCGTCCATCGACGTCTGTCTGCGCAGGCTCCACAGCCTGGCGATGGTGGTGATGGTCATCGAGACTTCGAGTGTGATGAACACGACGGTCCAGGCGAGCATGATCTCCTTGGCCCAACGTCGTTTGCTCGGGTCGAGCAGCTGCGACTTGTAGCCGATGCTGTAAAAGAGGATGCCGAAGGTGACGATCAGCGCGTACTGCAATGCGATCGCTGACAGGGCGAAACCGATCACGATCTTGGTTGCGATTTTGCCCAAGTCGAACAGCTTGGCGATGCGGATGACGAAGTACACCTGCCCAATCGCTACACCTAAGCCTTGCAGGATGTGGAACCAGATGATGTACGGCTCGATGACGTTGATACCGAACCCCGGTTCGGTGTAGAGCTCGATGAGGTTGTTCTGGTAGTACCGGATAAAGCTGTAGAGCGCAAGAGCGACGTTGGACGCCACCGAGACGAACACGGCGAGATGGAGAAGTAGTGGGTCGCCGCCGCCAGAGCGACGTGATGCGAACAGATGCAGGTAGACACCGTAGAGCGAGAGGTTGGCGCCGCAGACAAGGCAGAAGAGGAAGATCAGGATGAAATACGGACCGAGAGCCGCGGCGATGGACAGGCCGAGCTGCGGGGGAGGCGTGGCGTGCAGGTAGACGGCGAAAGGGTCGACGACGGCATGGCTTGAGGTGGTGGTCATGGCGAGAGTCTCGTGGAACGGCAAGAAAAAAGGGGGCTTGTTGTTGGTGGAACGGATGAGACGGCTGCAGATTAACGATGCATATATACCCTGAGTGGCAGAATCTAGCTATCAGCAAGCTGCAATCCTATCAGCTCCCAACGCTCATCGCCAAATGAAAGCAAAGAAAACAAGACGTCCCCGGTCTCCACACTGACGCTTTGACGCCACGCAACTCAGAGCTTCTCCCCCAAACGCATAGTTCGCTTTTGTATGCGATCGCCGTGATACGGTTGTCACTAATCGAACAATAGGAAAGCTTCTTTCACTTGACAACCTCCGCCGCAGGGACCGCATCGTACATACTGTACCTCTCCGTTGGGATCTGGGTTTTGTTCTCTCTTTGGGCGGAACAACGCTATTGTTGTTCTATGAAAGGTGCGTTGGGACCATTTTTTCTCAAGCTCGAAATGAGATCTTCGAGAAACGTCCGAGCACGGACAGCTCGGACAGAGATGGAGAGGGAAAGGGTGGAAGGGATCAAGGCGATTCCTCGACGTGCTCGGTTCTGTGGCAGAAAGGTCAAAGCGAAGTCGTCGGCAGAGTCATTCGTAAAACGAGAGGAAGCTCGAGCCGCTCCCACACATCCGATGTCCGCAGTCCCATCGTCACCTCTTGGCGTCAGTCCATCACATACAGGGTCTGTCACTGAACGGTGTCGTGCTCTGCATATGATTGCATCCCGTCTCAGCTAGGGTTCGAGTAGATCCGCACCAACATCGACTTCAACTCCAACCTCATCTCCCTCCTCTTCACCGCCACCTCCGCAAACGCAGCCAACGCCGAACCTTCTGGCATCTCGACCTGCCTCAACAACCTCGCTCTACCACCCTCCCTCGCCAGCATAGTCGACGAAATATCCGCCTCCTCCAGCGGGAAAGCCAGCGTAAACAGCGCATCGTTCGTCACCCTCCTCGTCCCATTCCTCGATTCGGCCTCTGCCAGCACGTACACTTCGCACGACTGGACAAACGTGCGCACCACCACCGCTGTGAACGTCATACTCTCGCCCACCGCTACGGCTTGTTCGAACTCCAACCCGTCTAGCGAGACGGTTCCCCACCGACGCCCGCGTCCGACGTGGCGGACGGTGAGCAACGCCGCTTCTTCCATCCAGTCCATTAGTTGGCCTCCGAAAAGAACGCCGACCGAATTGGTGTGTTCCGGAAAGACAAGATGAAGTGTCCGTGCCATAGTCTTGGCTACTTTGATCGGCTTCGAGAGCTTTGCAGCGAGCCTAGCGCGTGTCAGGTTCGGCGACATCTGAGTTTTGATAGGAGTGCCGGTCAGAGACTGATCGAGATCCGTATCGCCTTCGCGCTCTTGAGCCGGCTTGAGCGGCGAAAAGATGGACCTGCGGCGAGCCGACGGCGTCTTCGGGGGTGACGCGATCCCATCTTGCGTGTTGACCGCCAGCAGATTCGGTCGCGCAGTATCCGGCGCGCTCGGCGAAGGCAGCGGCAACGCTCCAGACTGAGGAATCTTACTCGCAAACAGCGACGTCGACGAAAACAACGAGCTTTCAGCCGATTCCTCGTGTCGTTGCTGCTCAGCCTCAAGCTGCTTCGCCAGCCTCTCGACCACCTTTAGTGGATGCCTCAACGGAATGTCGCCAGCCAAATTGATCTCCACCAAGCCCTCATCATGCTTGACCGTCACCGCGGGGTCCCTTGAAACGTACGCCTGAACCACAAACTCCAACTCCAACGCTTCGAGCTGACACTCTTGCGTCGTCTTTGCACCCATAGACGCCGAGACGTCATTGCCGACTGCAGATGAGAGAAGATCCGAAGACTCAATTCTGAGCTTCCCTGGCGTCCACGTGCCCGACTCTGCCTCTGCTGGACCTCTCCACTTGCCTCCTGTCCGCGATATCTCCTGGACTTCCTCTTTGAGCCGCTTCTTGACTTCGGTCGATACTCCATCTCTCGCTTCACCCTTCTTTGCCATCGCGATACGCTTTGCACGTCGACGTCCGGCCAATATGTGACGTCTCGCCTCGAGCGGAGTCCTCGGCAGGAGCGGCAACAATTGCGGCTTTGGAGCCTTTACTGGCTCACCCGTCGTCGTCAGAAGCGAAGTGAGCTGCTGCCATATCGAAGTAGGACCCAGACTTGGTGCATCGCGCGAAGCCAGTCTCACACGCGCTGGCGGCTGCGATGTCGAGCTCGAAGCAGCATTGGGCGCAGAAGCGGCGACGGCGACAAAGGTCATGTATGCGTGGCTTACGTACTCTCGTGCGCCTGTTCGTGGATCTTCTTTGACGACACGGACACCGACTTCGAGACTGCTACCCCACGCACGGTTGACGGAGGCCGAAAGATGGACGAGGTCGCCGAGGTAGATAGGAGCTAGCAGCAGCACCGAGTCGACGCTGATGGTGACACAGCTGAGCTCGGCGTGCTTGCGAGCAGACACACCGGCGACGACGTCGATGAGCTTGAAAAGCGCTCCTGCGCGGATCTTTGGTAACGCATCCGAGACATCGTCGGATGCGTCGAGCGACCGTCGGTTCGCCAAAGATGCTCCGGACTGGAAGGAGTTGTCGCACATTTCGACGGTGATAGGGTACGTCACCTGGACAGTGCTCTCGTCGGTCGTCTTGCCATGCTTAGCTCCGGATGGATCGGTTGATGTTGCGCTTCCTCGTCGGTCCTTGAGCTTGTTCTTTGAGCGAGAACTACCGCTTTGCGCATTCGCCTGCAACAGCGCAGAGGCTACATTTGCGCCTGAGAGCAAGAGGAACAATGCACCGACGCCCAAAACGCCGGCTGTATACAGCTGCGACGCGCTGGCGTCCCTCCATGTGGGTGCCGCTGTCATGGTTGGTGGAAGTGGGAGGTGAAGAAGATGAAGTAGAGCCGCATTGACCGGCCCACTCGTGCCGACAGCGTCGAAGGCGGGGTATTGTAGAGAGGTCGATGTGGCTTGTGATGGTGATGGCGAGAAACGATGTGGCTTGGAAGGTGCATCTTGGCGCACGGATGCGGCTGAATCAAGTTTGTGTCGGTCGAGATGCAGGGTCCTCTTTGCGCAACGTAGCCGACGCCGAGGTTGTTTTTCTTGCTGCCAATTGTTGCAGTGAATGGCGTAACAATGCCCAAAAAGTCGCAGCTGCAGATCCGCCGTCTGCCAAGCCTCGCTCTGGATCTTGATTGGTCGATGCTCTCCATCAGTCACACTGTCAGTCTACCTCTGCGCGGCTACGCTGATCATCGTGCATCGAATGTGGTCACAAGGGCAGCCCCAAAGGAAATGGTTGAGTTTGAATTGTGCCCTCTTTCCCGCGCTTATCTCGAATGCAACCGTCGCTTAATCGTACAGCAGAAACCAACTCGAAGCTGAGTCGGCCCGACTCGCGGTTAGTGTTATCACTCGGTTCAAAGGATTCCCCACGCCTGCTTCACTTTGACTCTCTGCCTTCTCGCCAAGACCAGCTTGTCAGGTGTCGACCATTCGCTTAGAACTCAAATGATAGCAAACCAGCCGACACAGTACAGTCACGATTCGACCTCCGCTCCGCCTTTCCCGTGCTTTTCGTGTGCCTGAATTGTAAAGACAAGGTGAGGCACCGACCTGTCGATAACGCTAACGTTGGGGTGGATTGGCTTTGCGATCCTGCTCAAGAGGGAGTCCGAACTCTCTTATCCTGAGAGTTGTCTAAGCGAGTGAGAGTGCATGGCACACAAACGTGGCGTGGATTGCCTGCGGTTTGATAAGGCATGTTTGCAGCGGCGGGGCTGGGTTTCTTCTAGTCTCGTTTGCGCTTGTGCACAGAGCAGCCGAGATGGCACAGACAACAACGTCGTGAGTGCAGGGGCTGGTTTCTTCTTGCTTTTCGTATATCATCCTTGCCCCTTCTGCACCTGACAGCCTCTTTCGTACCCTCGTACGAAATCCGTCCTCTCAAAGCAGCAAGTTCGGATCGCTTTCTGCTCCGTATACGAGTGACGCTGTACACCGGGCCCACGCCATCCCAAAGATACCCTCCACCTCCCCCCCAAGCAGCGCTTTCGACGACGATGAAGGACCTCCACCAAACCACCAGCGTCCACTCGATCGTCTCGGCCGGCGCCGGCGCCGACGCCAAGCTCGCCTCGATGGGCTACGACGCCGAGCTCAAGCGCAACCTCAGCATGTTCACCATCCTCGGCCTCTCCTTCTCCATCATCGCTGCGCCCTTCGGCCTCTCCACCGCCTTCTCCATCGCTCTCACCTGCGGTGGTCCCATCACCATCCTCTACGGCTGGCTGGTCGTGTCACTCATCTCGCTCTGTATGGCCGCGTCTCTCGCCGAGCTGTGCTCCATGTACCCTTCGTCTGGCGGGGTTTACGTCTGGGCCGCTTTCGTGTCGACCAAGAAATGGGCTCCGCTGACGTCTTGGATCGTAGGTTGGGTTAGCCTGGTCGCGAACTGGACGCTCTGCCTGTCGATCAACTTCGGTGGGGCGCAGTTGATCATGGCTGCGATCTCGCAGTTCAGAGGTAACGAGTGGGCACCGGAAGCTTGGCAGACGATTCTGACGTTCTGGGCATGCATGGTCATCGCTGCGATCGTAAACGCCTATGGCGTCAAGTACAACTATCTCGACAGGTTGAACACTTTGTCGTTCTACTGGACGGCTGCGGGGACGCTGATCATCGCGATTACGATCCTGGCGAGGGCTAAGGATGGTAGGAAGGATGCAGAGTTTGTGTTTGCCGGTTGGGAGAATACGAGCGGTTGGCCGGATGGTTGGGCTTTCTTTGTTGGACTGCTGCAGGTAAGTTTCATGCCCCCTTCATGCGCAAAGGATCTTATGAGTGGGTTGAAAGAACGATGACTAACTTGGAAACGATATACTTTACAGGCGGCGTATACTCTTACCGGATACGGCACAGTCGCAGCGCTATGCGAAGAAGTCGCGGAGCCCGAGAAACAAGTTCCCAAAGCGATCGTCTGGTCGGTTGTCGCAGCGAGCATTACGGGTTTTGTCTACCTCATCCCTGTACTCTTCATCCTCACTCCCGATGCGGCTGACCTGCTATCCGCTGCAGCGGGGCAGCCCATCCCGGTGCTCTTCTCTCTCGCCACCGGTTCTCCCGGCGGCGGGTTTGGACTTCTCTTCATCATCCTCGGTGTTTTCGCTTTCGCTGGAATCGGCTCCCTCACCGTCGCTCTCCGCTGCACTTGGGCCTTCGCTCGCGACGGCGCTATCCCTGGCAGCAAATACTGGGCCAAAGTCAACAAATCTCTCGACCTCCCGCTCAACTCTCTCATCCTCTCCACCGTCGTCGTTTCGCTTCTCGGCTTGATCTACCTCGGAAACACCGCGGCGTTCTCAGCATTCACCGGTGTAGCCACCATCTGTCTCAGTATCAGCTACGGCATCCCGATCGCCGTAGCGATGTTCCGGCGCCGCTCGATGCTGAAAGGTGCACCGTGGAATCTGGGACGCTTCGGGTACGTTATCAATATGGTCACGTTTGTTTGGATCGTGTTGGCAACGGTGCTGTTCTGTATGCCGACGACGTCGGCGCCGAAGGCGAGCACGATGAATTATGCGTCGGTGGTGTTTGCGTTCTTCTTTGTGCTGAGTGCGGGTTGGTGGTTTGCGTGGGGCAGCAGGCATTATGTGGGTCCCTTGGGAGCAGCCCCGGAAGAGGCGGTGAAGAGTATCCGTCCGCAGCACCATGGAGCGGTGCGGGAGGAGAAGCCAACGGTGGAGGTTGGAAGTCATGATTCGGAGGAAAAGTAGGGTGTGAACGTTGTATAGTTTAGCTGCGCTTGGTTCAAAATGTCACCCTTTGTGTGTTTTCATGACTGTCAAGCAAGTGCGAGGTGTGCTCGAGTGGGCTGCATTGCGATCTCGGTGATAACAGTCGCTTCTAGTCTGATGAGGCAAAGAGAATCTGACCACGATGTGTCACGGGTGCGAAGTTGGATCGTGAATCCACTTCGTCGATTGACCTGTTTCGAGCGACAAGCAAAGCAAATGAGTAAGTAAGACGAAGTTTTCAGTTGAGCATATGAGAATCAGACTGACTTTGTGCGCATCTCGCTTGCCCAAGTGACATTCTTGAGTGGCAGCGCTGTGAGTGCGATACCGCCGAGGATGATGATGAAGGATACGAGGGTTTCGAGGGTGATCTGCAGGTCGAAATGCGTGAACGTGAGAGATGCTATTTTCAGCGGTCGTGATTGACAAATGAGCGGAGGAAGATAAGGGACGTACATCGATAGGCATAGACTTGGCTTCTGCTCCTACGAGGCCGAGGGACTTTCTTAGTGAGAGATCTGTTCGAGGGCGGTCAACCAGTGCGATAAAGAATAGAAGAGTCAGCGGTGCGCCCAGGGTCGGTGCAGCAAGAATGGAACCGAAGACTCACGCTCATATGTCGAGTATGCGGCGTGGAAGAAAACCACTGTTGTAAATGTACGTAGACACAAAGTCAAGAGTGTCAGTACGCAAAGAGTCCACGTCGATGGGTCGAAGATGTCCAAAATTACGTACGTGTGCCAAAGGCGAGCAGCAGCTTCCCTGCGGTGGTCATGATTGTATGCTATGCCTTCTCGAGCACGATGCTGCCTTCTGTAGCAGCTTCGTCTGGTTGTTGAGTGCGAGGTGTCGATGCCGGTCGAATGCGAAGTTGAGATTCAAGAAGATCATCAACCCTTGGATAAGTTTGGTGTTGGTCCAAACGCGAACCCAGGGCCAACACGCAATCGAGCTATCCTGAAATCGGGCTCGCTCATCTCTCGATACCATCTTCGATCTGCTTCAAATTATCCGACCACGCGCCAACTGCTCAGATAGCCGAAGAAAGCGAGACCCGCAAGACGTCAAGATCGGCGTTTGACATGTCCGTTACCGTAAGCCACAGCTGGAATTCTACTGACCATGTAAGAGCCTTTGTTCGCCGGCAATGGACAGTGGATTGACGACACAGACAGGGTCCCAGCATGCAAGCTGGTGCTTCGAGATGAGGGGCTGCTTCCTCCACTTTCGAAAGTCCAAGGAAGTGATACAGTCCTTTTCTTATAAGGTGAACTTGGTATCGTGCAAGCTGTCCTTCACGTTACCATCCGAGCAACCTGCATCCAGTCTCAAACGCTCCTATCAGCAATATAGATCGCTAAGCAGCAAGCGATACCCCTTCCACTCGACAACATAGACGCACCCACAATGTCCAAAGCACGCGTCCTCTACTGGTTCCGCACCGACTTACGGCTGCACGACTCACCCGCCCTCCAAGCGGCACTCGAGCTCAAACCTTCAGCCCTCTTTCCCGTCTGGTGCTGGGATCCCAACTACGTCTACAAGCATCGCGTCGGCATCAACCGCTTCCGATTCCTCCTCGAGTCCATGACGGATCTTTCGCAAAACATCACCTCCACACAGTCCAACTCTCAACTCCTGGTTGTGCGGGGAGAACCCACCGAGCTGCTACCCGAGCTATGGGAGCGATGGAAAATTACCCATCTGGTGATCGAAAAGGACCCTTCCGCCTACGGTCGGCGAAGAGATAGGTTGATTCTGGAGGCGGCGAAGAAGAGCAAAGTTGAAGTAGTCGCTGTTCAGGGTCATCACCTGTACGACCCCGAGGAGGTGGTGAAGAGGAACAAAGGGAAGCCGACAATGTCGATGAGTACGCTGCAGAAGATCGTAGCGGATATGGGGGATGTGCCAAAGCCGATCGATGCGCCGAAAGATCTGCCTCTGCCGCTGTTGGAGAAATCGAAGTCGAAGTCGCTCAAAGATACACTTGCTGAACTGGCGAAATCGCTCGAAGGTCTACCGCACTATACCGGCAAAGGCCGGGGAGGACCTGAATCCGTCGACCTCAACTCCACCGAACTCGGCGGCCAGCGTGACTCCAAAGTCACCTGCTACGATACCGTCAACGGCGAAGCTTCCCAACTCTTCAGCGTTCCCACCCTCGCCTCACTCGGCATGGACGCCAGCAAGGTTCGCGACACCATCAAAGGCGGCGAAAACCTCGCCCTCTCGAAGCTCGCCAAGATCTGCAAAGACGCCGAGTACGTTGCCACCTTCGCCAAGCCCAAAACGTCCCCGGGACAGTCGGCAGACGACCCTTCGACCACCCTCATGTCACCCTACCTCAAATTCGGATGCCTCAGCGTCCGCAAGTTCTGGTGGGACGTCGAAGCAGCGAAATCCCACTACAAGGGCGGGAGCACCACTGGACCTCCGGAGAACCTCAATGGCCAGCTGCTTTTCAGAGACATGTACGCCTGCGCAGAACACGCGATCGGGGACGACTTCCAGCGGGTCCGCGGCAACTCTGTCTGTCGGTATATCGACTGGTACTGTCCTACGCACTACGATAAGGACGGAGAGGTCGTTCTACCGCGACCACCTGGCGATGCTGTTTCGGAAGCCCGGTTGTCCGCGTACAAGCTCGGCCAGACGGGATTTCCCTGGATCGACGCTCTCATGCGCCAGCTCCGCCTGGAAGGCTGGATGCACCATCTCGGACGACACTCTGTCGCTGCCTTTTTGACCCGGGGTCAGTGCTGGATTTCCTGGGAACGCGGAGCTGAGATCTTTGACGAGTACCTCATCGACTGGGATCCCTGCTCCAACCCGGGCAACTGGATGTGGCTCTCCTGCTCCGCCTTCTTCTCCCAGTACTTCCGTCTCTACGGGCTCGCAACGTTCCCAGCCAAGTACGACAAGTCCGGATCCCTCGTCCGCAAGTACTGCCCGGAACTGGCAAAGTTTCCCGACAAGTACATCTACGAACCCTTCAACGCACCCAAGGAGGTCCAACAGAAGGCCGGATGCATCATCGGAAAAGACTACCCCTTCCCGATGCTCGACGAGAAGGAGACCAAGGGCGAAAACATGCAGCGGATGAAAGTGTGCTACCAGGTAGGGTGGCACGGGACGAGCAAGGAGGTGCTGGAGGGCAAAGCGGACGAGATGCTGCGGAAGAAGCATGGTTTCGGGGAGCCGAAGGAGTTTGATTGGGAGAGTAGGCCGGGGAAGAAGATTCCGGATTGGGCGAAGGCGGGCAAGGGGGAGGAGCATACGACGGAGGGTGCGCCTGGTGGTACGGAAGAGGGCGGGGTTAAGAAGGAAGATGATGGAGATGATTCGGACGATGTAGTGTACGAACAGGAGGATGAGCACAAGGAAGAGAGGGATGAGGGGAAGAAGCGTAAAGCACCGGCTAAAGAGGAGAACGGGAAGAGTAAGAAGAAGAAGTAAACGTGCGCTGCTATTCGATTAGATTCTGTACATTATCATATTAGAACGAGTGACTTTCGACACGGTAAGGAAAGAAAAGAAAGTGCGAACGAAGGAAGAATGTGACGCCCGTATCTGTGCAACACCACTCTGAAGGCTGTTCGTGGTTGCTCAATCGAAGGCGTCTGGAAGTTTGGGTAACTAGGTTCGTATCGAACTGGGTTTGATCTTGGTCGGAGGATGTCTCGCAAGTATGTGCTGTGGGAAACAGGAGCAGCGACAAGGATGTGCGAGACGGCGGATGATCTTGACGATGCTCCGCTTGGTCATGACCGTGTGAGAGGGGATGGAGTGTGAGAGGTAGCCAGCTCAAAACTCTCGAAAGAAAGGGAAAGGGAGTTTTGAGCACGCTCGAAGCATGCAGTTGGTATATGTGTCGCTGGGATTACTGTTACATTGGTCGGACGTGAAGGGAGGGTTTATGATTCATCGACCGACCGTGACCGGTGTGGACTTGGCGGTTGCCGCAACGCCATCCTTGCTCGCTGGCGCAGGCGGGGAAGTCGAGGGGCCAAAGACGATCTTATCGATCCTGGCGTCAAACGCCTTGCTGTTGATCTGCCTACAATTCACCGCCACACCCGTTTGTTGCTTTTGCTGCAGCTCCTCCTGCGCCGTCGCTTCCTTTCTCTCCTCATCCACTTCTGCTGCGGCAAATTTGGTGGGCGGGAGCGAGTGAAACGGATTCGCCGAATACTTAAGATACGACGTGTATACCGCCCTGAACAGCGTGAGCATATCGATATCTCGCACCGCATGATCCGTCAACGACAACATCAGCAGAAAGCGGAGGCGTGTGCATGTCTGGAAGCCGTACACCGCCAGATCTTCGAGCGTGTAGAGTAGACCAATGTATTGTTCGGAGGCGGTGCGGGAAGAGGAGGAGGAAGCGCCGCTGCGCTCGTCCATCACGTCGAGTGCGGCATGTGCAAAGTAGTGATATCGAAGGTCGGCAGCGGTGGATTCGGTTTTGGAGAATTGACGGACGTAGATGGGTCCGCTCTTGGGTGAGACGATGGCGATGGCGCGTATCGTCGGGGTTGGTGACGACATGGTCGGGTGGCACTTGGAGGTGCGCGTGGGTTCTACCGAATTCAGACGGGATGCGATACAGGTGAGTGTGACTCGCAGTTAAGGTGTCAAGGTGATTCGTGGATGATGAGATGGTGGAGGAACAAAGTCCAAATTGAAATTTGAGTTGTCCCGTGCGCTGACCTGGCACGACTGCAGCGCACGCGACAAAAGTGGGTTCTTCCCCGCACATGAGATGATGGTCTTGAATTGCTGATGCAGAACATTATCACCCTCTTAACTGTTTGCGATGGTGGTTGTGTGCTCACCTCCATCTCTGCATCATCCACGAGGGGAGGTGCTGTTCGAGGCCCTTCGTGACGGCTGTTCGGAAATGCTCGAGTTGGCAACCCGGTAAAAGCGATAAAATTCACTTTTTCTTCTTGCTGCGTCACGCGGGAAGCAAAGGCGAGAGAAGTTGTGCTTCGGCGCACAGACGGTGGAGTTGAAAGTTCTTCTCTCCAATCAAATTTTGTCAAATTCGAATTTCTTTTCGGGTCTGTGCTCACAGCCAAAAAGCGGCAACTCGAGCGGCAAAATTAAAGGAAAAACCTTATCTTTGTTTCAGTGCGCTTCGTCTGTGCTAGGAGAAACCGCTTTCGAAGCAACAAAACTGTCGTTCGACTATCCTTCCGTCCATCTACCCGCCACCCAACCATCATACCCTCACATCCTATCCCACATACCCACCTCACAATGGCTACTCCAGACCAGAAGAAGTTCGTCTCGCAAATCGACGCCAACAAGGCCGCTCTGATCGACCGTCTCGCCGAGGCCGTCTCGATCCCATCCGTCTCGGGTGATGCTGCCTACCGCAAGCACTGCTTCGAGATGGCCGACTGGTTGCTTGCTGAACTCAAGAAGCTCGGTGCCACCGCTGAACTCAAGCCTCTCGGCAAGCAGACCCTTGACGGAAAGGAGATCGACTTGCCGCCCGTCATCCTCGGTGACCTTGGAAAGGACCCCAAGAAGAAGACCATCCTCGTTTACGGCCACTTTGACGTTCAGCCCGCTCTCAAGTCGGACGGCTGGGACACGGAGCCCTTCAAGCTGATCACTGACGAGAAGACCGGTCGCATGTACGGTCGTGGATCCACCGACGACAAAGGACCTATCCTCGGCTGGTTGAACGCTATCGAGGCTCACCAGCAGGCCGGTATCGATCTGCCCGTCAACCTCAAGTTCTGCTTCGAGGGGATGGAGGAGAGCGGAAGTGTTGGTCTCGACGAGCTCATTGTTGCTGAGAAGGACAGCTTCTTCCAGGGTGTCGACGCTGTCTGCATCTCGGACAACTACTGGCTCGGCACCAAGAAGCCCTGCCTCACCCACGGTCTGCGCGGTATCGCCTACTTCATGCTCACCATCCAGGGCCCTGCTCGCGACTTGCACTCGGGTGTGTTCGGTGGTGTTGTGCACGAGCCTATGACCGACTTGTTCACCGTCATGTCCAAGCTCGTCACTGCCAAGGGTGAGATCCTCATCCCTGGAATCAAGGAGCTCGTTGCCCCCTTGACCGACGAGGAGCGCAAGCGTTACGACGTTATGGACTTCACACTCAGCGACATTGACGGTGCTACGGGTAGCCAGTCGACCGTCAGCGACGAAAAGGCGGCTGTCCTCATGGGCCGCATGCGATACCCCTCTCTTTCGCTCCACGGTATCGAGGGTGCCTTCTCGGAACCAGGTGGAAAGACTGTCATCCCCGCCAAGGTCATCGGCAAGTTCTCGCTGCGTCTCGTGCCCGACATGACCCCCGAAAAGGTCAAGGAGCTGGTCATCAAGTACGTCGAGGCCGAGTTCGCCAAGATCGGAAGCAAGAACAAGATGACCATCACCAGCGAGAACGGCGGTAAGCCCTGGTTGGCCGACCCGAACCACTGGAACTACGAGGCTGCCATCAAGGCGACCGAGACCATCTACGGTGTCAAGCCCGACTTGACGCGTGAAGGTGGTTCGATCCCTGTTACGCTCACTTTTGCCGATACGCTGCAGAAGAACGTGCTGCTCTTGCCCATGGGCAGGAGCGACGACGGTGCTCACTCGACCAACGAGAAGCTCGACATCTCCAACTACATTGAGGGTACCAAGTTGCTCGGTCTGTACCTTCACGAGGTGGCTGCCACTGCTTGAGAGATGATGGGATAGAGTTTGTTTGTACGCCATAGCAACAAAGAGTTTTGATTGGACGAAAGAGGTCTAATGACCGAGTGTGACGGGTTGAGTTTGAGTTTGCGAATTGTGTTCGACAGCTTTCGACTCTGTGTGCATGTGTGAAGCCCACATGTGATAAGTTTCTGATAGCGAACCTCGACGTTTCCAGAATCGTATCAATTTTTCGGTTCTTTTTTTCTTTTTTTTTTTCTCTTTGTTCGAATTCGAGACGGGCAAATCGAATGGCGCATGATGGATTGCAGCGCTTTATCTTTTTTGGAGCGCATCGCTGCCCAATCAGCAACTGAAGCTGCACAGCTGCAGCCAAAAGACCAACAGCCGACCCCACATGCACCGTTGCCAATCGAATTCCAAAGTCGAGCCTTGGCACATCTCTCTATCAACTCTGTATGCGCTTCCAATCACATCGTCTTTCGATACGATCACAACACACACAGACGGTCGAGCCGAGAACGCCGGTTGGTCCGATAGTCGGTTGATTCAGCGAAGCGTCTTTTCTTTTGATCATCACACCAATCACAGCGACCACGGACGCATTTCTCTAGAATCACTTCGCACAACCACCGAAACATTCGACCTTCACTCAGGACAGCATCCATCCTCTCCTCAAGCCGTTCGACCATTCACCACCAGTGCCGCACACATAGAATGCAGCTCTTCCAACCATAAACAACACTGCAATGCCCACTCGAACCAACAACAGGGGCATCCCCGTGCCCCGCGATCAAGCCCGTGCCTCGTCGCGCGGCGACGGTCAACAGCAGCCAGCATGGCGCAGCAGTCTCGACCTCGTATGGTCCTACTCCCGCTCACAAGCTTTCTACGGCAACAACTTCGCAACATCACCCTCCTTCGTCGAACGACGATGGGCGGGTCAAGATCTCGAAGAAGGCGACAGCATATACGAGGAGGAGCAGGAGTACGTCTCGGGCGAAGACGAAGAGAGCGACGAGTACGATGCTAGCACATCCCATTCTCGTTCGGGGACAGATGCAGAAGCGGATACGGATACAGCGTCGATGGCGAGCGATGCGAGGTTCGGGCCTTCGGATCATTTCGAGTGGGAGGGTGAGGCGTTGCCGCCCAGCGCGACTCGGCGTACTCGGCGTCGCTCGAAAGCGAGAGATCGCCGGTTGGAGCAGCTTGAAAGTGCGGATGAAGAGGAGGGCAGTCGGAGCAGAAGTCGCAGCCCGAAGCGTCTACCAGGTCCGCGCGAACGTGCTTCCAACACTAAGCTGAACCCCAATCGATCCGACCTTCAACGACAGTCAAACTTGTCTTCTGCCTCCGGCGAGGTGCTCAGAGATCCTTTTGCCGACGACGACACCGCAAACAACAGCAGCAGCAAAGATTCTGAAGTAACACCTCTGCTCGCAGCCAAACGATCATCAGACATCAACACGTCACGGCGCAAATCTAGCACGTACGGCGCCCTTCGACGAGCCTCAGAATCCGGTGCTTTATCGAACCGATCCGGTGACTCGAGCTATCACGTCCAAGAGCTGGGCAACAGCACTTTACTCCAATCCTGGTTCAACACCGTCAACGCCCTCGTCGGCGTCGGGATTCTCGCCCTTCCTCTCGCCTTTTCATACGCAGGCTGGATCGGCGGGACCATCCTCTTCCTCGTCTGCGGTCTGCTCACCAACTACACCGGCAAAGTTCTGGCAAAGATCATGTCCAAAGAGCCCTCCTTGCGCACCTATGCCGATATTGGCAGTTACGCCTTCGGTCCATCTGCACGCATCCTGATCAGCTTGTTCTTCTGTCTCGAGCTGTGGGCGGTTTCGGTTGCGCTGATCATTCTCTTCGGTGATTCCATGTCGGCGATCTTCCCGCACATCTCGCCGGTAGCGTTCAAGATGCTCGGCTACTGTCTGGTGCTGCCGTCGGTGTTTTTGCCGTTGAAGTTCTTGTCGCCGATCTCGGTGATCGGCATCGTGTCGACGTTTACGCTCGTGGTGGTGGTGGTCAGCGATGGGTTGATCAAGAAGGAGGCGCCGGGCAGTTTGTGGTCGATCGGTCCAACGACGTTGGGGCCGAGGTGGGATCGTCTGCCGTTGAGCTTTGGGCTGATCATGTCGGGCTTTTCGTCGCATCCCATCATCCCTTCGTTGGTGAGAGACATGAAGGATCCGACCAAGTTCCCGCGTATGCTGAACTTGGCATATGTCGCAGCGACCGTGCTGTACCTCAGTATGGGTATGGTTGGTTACGCCATGTTTGGTACAACGGTGTCGGACGAGATTACAAAGGATCTAGCTAGGACGCCTGGTTTCCCCAAGGTGCTCAACAGTATTGCGATTTGGTTGATCGTCATCAACCCGCTGTCGAAGTTTGCGTTGGCGACGAGGCCGATTCAGACGACCTTCGAGATTCTGTTGGGCATCGACGAACAGACGGCGGTGAGGATGCAGAATAAGGTGAAGAAGAGGAGGAGGAGTTCGGCAGCGAATGTGGTGAATAGGAGTCAGGCGAAGCCGGATGGTGACGGAGAACAAGGATCGGCACCGGCACTGGTGACAGAGGCGTCGAATGCGACGGTCTCCATCTCGCCAAATCAGCGGGTTTCGTTTGCTTCGCAGCCGCCGCCTTCGTCGCTTGCCGCTTCAACGGATATGCCCACCTCGCCTTCCCCTTCAGCCGTTGCAGCAGGACCGGAGGCAGACAACCCACTCGCCAACTCGGCCATCTCTCTACGCGCCGCAGCGATCACGTCCAAATTCACCCCTCGCACGCGCTACACGCTCCAAATCACACTCAAAATCCTCGTGACGCTCCTCATTGCTATCACTGCCGTCGTCCTGCCTGGATTCGAAAAAGTGATGGCGTTCTTGGGAGCGTTTTTGGCGTTCGCAACATGCGTGTTTGGGCCGTTGTTGGCGAATCTCAAGCTGTTCGGGAAGGAGATGAGTAGGTGGCGAGTGGGTGTGGATGTGGTGATTCTGGCCGGGGCTGCGGTCATGGCTGCTACGGGGACGGTCTGGGCCTTTCTCTAGGAACTCGCAATGCAATTCGGATAGCATTCAGACAAAGAACAGAAGAGCCTGTGATATTGTGTCATTGAGTATTACAGCTTGGTGTGCTCCAACCCCGCCCACCTCCTCATCAGCGGCGGACTCAGCATTGGCATTCCACTACCACCGACTTGACTCGGTCCCGCTCCCTCACTCCCCCCTACCACCGGCGCCCCACCGCCTGCTCCACCGCCGAACAACGCATGCCTCTGCTGCGTCATCAGAATCTGATGAATCTGCATCCTCACCGCGTGCAAACCATGCCTCAAACTCGCCACCTCCTCCTGCACCCTCCCGACATCAAACCCTGCTTTGACCGCTGCTATGTGGCCTTCCTCCGTCCTCTTATCCAGACTCGACAGACCTGTAGAAAGACCAGCGATGGACGACGTGAGGCTGCTGATCGTGCTATCCAGCGTATCCGGCGCGAACGGATGCGGCGACGCAGACGTCAACGAGGTCGCAGACCGACGGTCCGACAAAAACGACGCCCTCTCGCGCGACGGCGACGGTGTGTACGCGCCGCTCGTGCTCGGCATCGACCTAGCTGCGACGGGAGGCGCCAGCCTGCTCTCGTCTCTGCTCTCTCTCGCCGTCCAACCCTCCACCTCGTCCTGTGGACCAACCATCCTCCTCCCCCAACCCCCCAAATCCGCCGCAGACGCACTCTGCGCCCTCCCCCACCTCCCACCCCAACTCTGCTGGCTCAAACTCCTCTCCCAATTCTGCGCGTCCAGGGGGAACTCATCCCACTCGCCATCCACGCCCACCTGCGACCCGCTCCTCTCCTGCCTCAACTCTCCCGCCGACCTGTACCAGCTGCCCAAGCTATGCACGCAATCGTCCACCCGTCTCGCCTGTCCAACTTGCCTGTTCTGCAGATCCTCCAACTTCCCCCTCAGCGCGCTGTTCTCGTCGCTTAGCGCCGTGACCTGCTGAGCAAACATCTCGAAGAACGCCTTTAGCGGCTCGAAGCGACACTCGTCCTCCAAATGCGTCCTCTCGCTGCTCTTCGAAGCTGTATCCTCCACCCTCTGCAACAGCCTCCTCGGACCACTCCACCCACACCCCACACCCGCATGCGGACAGTTCACAACCGCCTCCCCACACTCCTCCCCAACATGCCTGCTCAGCCTGCCCACGGTCGTCTCCAGCCCACAGTACTCGCACTCCACCACCTGCGGCAGACACGCTCCACTGTGGCTCTCCACCTCCTCCGCCAGTATCACCTCGTCGCATGTCGGACAGACCACTTTGCGCTTGGGACAGACCGCACCGTGCGCCGCCCAATCCTTGCGCATCACCTTTGCCATACATCCGCACCTCTTGCCTTCGGTGAGGTTCTGATCGACGTACTCGAACGCGCAGTCCGCCGCTACGTGGTGGCGGAGCAGGTGGCGCTCGCACTCGTACTCGCAGCCCTTGTCGGTGTTGGGGCAGCGGACTCGGAGGGTGTCGACCATGTTCTTGATCAGCAGCGCCGTCGGTTGAAAGTCGCTCAGCTCTAGCGCGGTTCGACACGTCGGACAGCGCGAAGCGACGAACTCCTCGCTATCTTCCTCCGACTGATGCTGTGTGGAGAGTGCGGTACCAATGCACTGCCGGCAGAAAGTATGCGAGCAAACGCTCGACGCGTACGGTTCTAAGAACGGCCCGAGGCAGATCGGACAGTGCAAGAAGGCGCTTATGCTAGGATCTACATAGTCGAAGCAGTTCCCGGTGGTGAACGAGAGCTGATGGGTGCCCGAGCTGATATTCGACGTATCCGAACGCTGACTCGACGAGGCGCGCGGTTGGATGGGTCGAGTGGAGCGCGTGGAGCGTGTGCTGGATGATCGTCGGCGTGTTATCGCCGCTCGATGGGACGGACTGCTACCCGTGCTGGGTCCTGCTTCGGATGCTTCTGGCATGATTTGGTGGATGGATGGTGGATGGATGGATAGAACGGCAGTTGGTAGCCGGTGAAAGGAGATGCACTGCTGCAGATCTGTGCGGGTGGTGGACCCTGGGCTTGTGAAATCCGTTTGCGTGTCGCCCCGCGGTACGCTTATCTCGACCCGATCGCGCAAATCGGGCAGATATCTCCTCCACACTCTCTGCACATGCACGAAAGCGGCGGTGTGACAGTCACATGTCTGTCCAAATGCACGCTGACGTTGAAATTGGAACGCCCCGTGCACATTCTGCGCCTAGAACGCCGACGTGACGAGATTCGCTCTGCTTCCCGAACAGTCGCACAAACGCAAGGCTGTGTGAGCAGTCATCCTCGCTTTAACGCACCCTAACAACGACCAAAGCTTGGCAAGCCCTGTTGCTCAGTCACGATGCGCGCCGCTGTCATCGATACTGTTGCTTTTCCCATGACGTTTGCTGCAGCCGTTAGCTCGCGGCGTCTTTTTTTCCGCTGCCCTTGCAGGGCTGGCTCGAGCGTCTCCGCGATCTTGACAGCATGATGCTTCACATGGCTTGCGTTCCTCGCTCATCGATGTGCGGCAGCGGAGCCTCAGTGCGAGAACACAGGTCAAGATTTTCGCTATCTTCTTGCGAGCGACCCTTCTTTGCTTCGCTTCTCCTTTCGCGAGCCTGGAGTGCGCTTTCCTTTTTCAACGAGCTTTCCACCTCCTCTCCTCTTCTCTCCTTCATCTTCCTCTCTCCCTCTTCCATCCTCCATCCCCGCAATCTTTTCAACGTCGAGGAAAAAGGAAGACTCCTGAGCAAACACTACAATGTCTTCGCACCACCCCGGCGAAGGCTGGTCCGACCGCAACCCGGTGCCCACGGTCCAACAGTATCGTGAAGAGCAGGAAGCGCGCCTCCAGCACCAGGAGGAACTGCGTCGCTCCACCGCTGCTGCCAACAACACCAAGGTCGCGTCGACCGACGCCGACGAAGCCGCGCCGTATGTTACCGGTGCTAGCAGCACCGGTGCGGCTCCCGCCATCCAGGGCTCGATGGACGGGTTGAGGCAGCGTCACAGCACCACCACCACCACTTCCACCGCCGACGGTACCGCTGGTGACGGCCAAAAGCCTCCCAAACAGGACAACGTCCAGCAAGCCCCGGGAGGCGGCGCAGAAGAGAAGGAGCGCATCAAGAAGGCCCAGGCGCCCAAGGGCAAGGCGAACGAGTTTGAAGAACAGGGCGAACGCATCGTCACCGACCCCACCACGGGACGCGATGTTCAGATCCGGGATGCCGCCGAGAACGCCAAGATCAGCCCGGACAAGCTCGACTCGCGCTACGGCCCCGGCTTCTCCTCGCACATCCCCAAGGACCGCTCGAAGCACCACCCTCTCCACACCTCGCCGTACCCCGCCGAACCGTCCAACGCGCTGCTCTACCGCTTCCCCGAGCCGGTCGAGAGCGACGTGATCGCGGGCATGCAGTCGGCGTTCCAGCAGCTCGCGATCGGGCTCGGCGCGTGCCTCGCGCTGATCTGGTTCTTCTTCGCCTTTGGCAACGGCTGGTGGCGGTTCCTCGTCCGGACCGGCGTGCTGCTCGGCGTCGGCTTCTGCGGCTGGACCGGGCTGCACCTGCAGTCGCGCAAGATCGAGAAGGAGCACGAGGCGATCCGCGCCGAGATGCACAAGCAGCGCGGCCAGAGCCTCAGCCCGCCGATGCCCGAGAGCGTCGAGTGGCTCAACGCGGCGATCGCGTGCATCTGGAAGCAGATCAACCCGGACATGTTTGTGCCCATGGCGGATATGGTCGAGGACATCATGCAGCAGAGTCTGCCCGGGTTCGTGGATGCGGTCAAGATCGACGATATCGGCATCGGCGAGAATCCGTTTAGGCTGGTGGCGATGCGCGGGCTGTCGGATATGATGAGCGACAAGGAGTATCCGAGGGAGGAGTGGATCGATCAGGGCAAGAAGCCGAAGAAGGACGCTGCTCCTGAGGGCGAGAAGAAGAAGGAGGAGGAGAAGGAGGAGGTGAGTGATGCGAAGAAGGAGCTCGAGGCGGCCGAGGATGCCGATGGCGACGGTGTCGCGGACGACGACGAGTCGGGCGACTTTTTGAACTACGAGATCTCGTTCAGCTACTCTGCGCGACCCGGTCAGTCGAACAAGGACCGGGCGAAGAACATCCACCTCATGATCGAGTTCTTTGTCGGTGCCTACGACCTGTTCCAGATCCCCCTTCCGATCTGGATCCAGATCGAGCACATCTCCGGCACCATCCGTCTGCGCGCGCAGATGGTCCAGCAGCCGCCGTACATCCGCAACCTCACGTTTACGCTCATGGGCGTGCCCAAGGTCGAGATCTCGGCGATCCCGATGCTCAAGGCGCTACCCAACGTGCTCGACCTGCCGCTCATCTCTGGGTTCGTGCAGTCGTCGATCGCTGCGGCCGCCAATATGTATGTGGCGCCGAAGAGCATGACGCTCAACATGGCGCAGATGCTGTCGGGCGACGGCATCAAGAAGGATACGGATGCGGTGGGCGTGTTGGTGGTCGACATCGAGTACGGCGAGGGTCTGTCGGCTCAGGATGCGAACGGGAAGAGCGACCCGTACGTCGTGTTGTCCTTCGCTAAATTCGGCCGACCTCTCTACTCGTCGCGAATCATCTTTGAAGACCTCAACCCGGTCTGGAAGGAGACGGCGTTCCTGCTGGTCACCAAGGACGATATCCGGGCGAACGAGAGTCTGTCGATCCAGCTGTGGGATTCGGACGCTAGGACGGCGGACGATATCGTAGGACGCGTTAACAAGCCGATCAAGGAGCTGATCAGGAACGCCAACACTCCGCAGGACAGGAAGGACAAGCTGATGGGCTTCGAAGACGCCGACGACATGCCCGGAGAGCTCAAGTGGAAGGTGGCGTTCTACGAGAAGGCGCCGTTCAACAAGGATCTCGTGCCCAAGAAGAACAAGGAGGAGCTGACGCAGGTCGACAAGGAGACCCAGCGGGAAGCGGCTGCGATCGACAGCGAGGACGAGAAGATCGCGCTCCACTGTCCGCCTGATCCGGCGTACCCGAGCGGTATTCTTAGTATCATCGTGCATCACATCTCCGGTCTGGAGAACCGCGATGTGGAGAAGGGAGTGATGGGCAAGGAGCGCGAGGGAACGCACGGGCAGGACGTCGATGCGAAGGCGGGTGAGGGTAAAGCTCTGCCCTCTGGCTACGTCGAGTTTATCGTCAACGACGACATCATCTACAAGACGCGCGTCAAGCAGTACACCAACATGCCTTTCTACGAGGCGGGCACCGAGACCTTCGTTCGCGACTGGACGCGGACCGAGGTGCGGCTGGCGGTGCGCGATGCGAGGCTGCGCGAGCACGATCCGATCATGGGCATCGTCAGTATGGATCTCACCGAGGTGTTCAGCGAGTCGAGCCAGGTTACGCAGAGCTTCTCGCTGCAGGACGGAGTCGGGTTCGGCAAGGTCCACTGCAGTCTGGTGTTTAGGAGCATCAAGGCGCAGCTGCCGAAGGCGTTGTTGGGCTGGGACACGGCGACGGTGGAGCTGCTGAGCGAGATCGAGATCGAGGGGGAGGACAAGTTGAAGGCGAAGAAGATCAAGGTTTCGACGGGCGACGATACGCAAAAGATTTACCCGGGGCAGAGGATCGAGGAGGATGCCGAGACGTTGGTGCGGTTGCCCGTGTACGACCGGTACAGCTCGCTGCTGACGTTTGATCTCGGCGGTGGCGGGTTGACGATCGGACCGTTGAACGCCAAGCCGGACGCCGTGGCTGTGGCGGCGCTGCGCGATTTCCCCGACGGCGAAGTGGTCGATTTGGAGCTCGACATTATGGCCGGTGACAATCTGGGCACTCTCAAGCGGAACTATATCGACGAGCAGACGCGCAAGACGCACAAGTTTGACGTGGTTGGTAAGCTGCGCGTCAAGATCAGGATCGATGCCGGGTTGGACGACGATCATCTGCGGCTGGTGGAGAAGACTACGGGACGCAAGGACAAGCACGAATTCGACGTCTACAACAGGTTGGAGGGGATGCCGAACAGGGCGGTGGAGAATGCGCATGCGGATGACGATGGCGTGGTGGATAGGAAGGAGCAGAAGCAGATTGATAGGAGTAAGCGCGAGGCGCTGCACAGCAGGCATCGGGGAGCGATGGGGTATGGTGGGGCGAGGACGGCGGTCTGGGCCAAAGATGGGATCAGGGATAGGATTAGGAGGGCGAGTGCCAAGCTGAGTGGTAAGAAGGGGCGCGATCAGACGATCAAGTCGGAGGCTTAGCTGGTCTTTGGCAAGGTGTTTGGTGGTGATGTTTTTCGTGGATCTTTCTTGACGTGGTAGGAAACGCAACTTTTTTTGTTTCAGCTGTTCAAATTTCTGTTTCTGCAATGCAATCGTTTTGGAACTCGACATGCTTTCGTGGGTGAATGTGACTCGACCAAGGAAGAGTTGGCCTTCACCGTGAAGACGCACGTTTGTCGAATGTCGGGTGTAGCGGTCGGACGCCGGTATGAACTGTAAAGGCCGACGGTCGTGATGGTGTTGGTATCTGAGAAGGTGTGGGTGACTCGATCCGACACTCGGTGACTTCGGCTATAATATATGAATCGTCTCGACGCGGGGTTTTGTGCAGCGCGTGGACCCGCGGACCCTTGAAGCTTAAAATTTGACAGCTGCTGCGCTGGGGGCACGGGGCGGTCTTATCACAGCGTGGGCGGGCGAGAAGAAACGTTGAAAGCGGAAGGGTCCGTTCCGACGTCGACGTTCTTCTGGCAGGCTGGGAGTCCGGCGGAGGCTCTTGCGGCAGGAGAGAGGAGACGCCGGCGGTAGCGCTGGTACGGTAGGTGTGCACGGCTGAGAGTCGTCTGTGCGCGAATCGCGAACTCAGCCCTCCTCGGAAAGTTCTATATAACCAGTCCCCTCTCCACCGTCTCATCTTGTCTTCCCTCCATCACAAAACAGCAGACATGACGCATCCCACGTTCGACAACGAAACATTCCAACTCGCCGTACCAGGCACATCCCTACACCTGCGCCCCGTGCGACTCTCGGACGCGCCCAACCTGCGCGATCGCTGCGCCGACCCGCTCAACGTCAAGTTCCTCCCCCACCTTCAGGGCAAAGAAAATCAAACAGTCGCCGAAGTCGAGGCATGGATCAAGACAGTGCAAGCCGGGTTCAACAAAGACAGCCTCTTCCTCGTCGTCCTCGACGGCGAGAGGGTCGTAGGCGAAGGCCCGTTAGGCTACATCAACTGGGACACCCGCGAAGCCGAGTCCGGCATCATGCTCGACCACCAGCAATCGGGCAAAGGCCTAGCGACAAAGGTGCTCAACGCCAGCATGGATTTCGCGTTCACCGAGCTAGGGCTGGAAAAGGTGAAGTACGGGACGTTGAAGGATAATAAGCCAATGGTGAAGGTGTTGCAGGAGAAGCTGAGGGTGAAAGGAAAGCCGACGGAGAGGACGAGAAAGGATGGGTTGGAGGAGTTGAACTTTGTGTTTGGGAGAGAGGAGTGGGTCGCTGCTTTGAAGTGAGGTGCAGAGGTAGTCGACCAACGAAGCAATACCAACGCTTGCCCGAAAGCGTACTTCAGTACCCTACAAAAGGACCCTCGCCAGCCGTCTCGACGACAAAGTACGCACTTGGAACAAGCCGGTCATCAAAGCGCCACGCTAAACTTCGCTAAAAGCGAAGAAGAGCCAGTTCACCAACACCTTAGGACGAACGATCTCCACGTCAGACGTCTTCAAAAGCATCGCTCAGCAGCAAGAGTTGACTCCGCAAAACAGCTCGCCATCGTGTCACCATGGAATCGAAAATCAAATTGCACACATTCAGAGAGATGGGAAAGACAAGATGAGGACAGAATTACGAACAAGCTGGCGAGGAAAGGAAACCTGATCGAAAGTAGCTGCGAGATCAACTGGGAACACGGCTTTTGCCCTTTCCGTTGCCCTTACCCTTGGGCTTGGGCCTGGCCGCACCCTGATGAACATACCCGTCCAGCGTCGCGTACTCGAGGCCATCCACAATGTCGTCGATCCAGTGCATGTCTGCCGCGAATTCACTCCGATTCTCGCCGTGAGTCTGCCAGTGCCAAGCGATGGCGTTTAGCGTGTCATAAGCTCGATTACGCGGACAGCCTGTAATGTTTTCCTCGTCCGCCTTCTTGGCAGCCTCGTGCGCCATCTCGCGGTACTCGGAGATCTTGGTCTTGACCGTCTCGAGGCCACGGTTGAACTTGTGCAGCGCGTGCACGCTCAGCTTGGCCATCTGCAACGCGATCTTGGGCAACGGCACACAGTGCGCGTGCTGTTTCGACTTGCCCGTCTCGAGGTACTCGGTGATGGTGAGCCAAAGTGAGACGGAGAGATCCATGCGCTCCACCTCGAGCTCGTCGAAAGGGGAATAACCGATCTTCTGCTGCTCGATGTACGAATCCATGATCCGATTGCAGGTGCGCACAATCGTGTCGAACTCCCTCGAGGTGACGTTGTGGATACGACGGCTGGTCAGCGCGACGTGCGAAAGGGAAACCATGATGTTGATGGTGCCCGCACCCAGATAGACGGCATCGCCCGTACGAAGGATATTGACGTTGGGGTTTTCGAACTCTTCCAGATGATCCGTGTGGTTCGTTTGAGGATAGCGATTGAGCTTGATCCAAGCTTCAAGGTTGTGCTTCGTCGCCGGCCACGATATGAGCAGCAGCGAGCCTTGCACCATGGTGTAAAGGAGGCCGAAAGTAGGACCGACCATGCACAGGTGACGCCTGCTACCGGCCAAGGCACAGTGGCCCAAGTCGCCGGGGGTGTCGACCGAGATGCAGTTCAGACCGAGACGACCCGGGTTGGGCGCTTTGAACACCACAGGCATGCAGCTGCGCAAGCCTTCGTCGTACTGGGCGAGTGTCGTGTGCCACAAGAGGAATTGCGGTACGCCAAAGTGGCTCTCCCACAAGGCCTCGGTGATGTTGAGAGGATCGCTGCAAGGCGGCAGCAGGCCGACGGCCTCGGCAGGCTCCGTTATAGCTTCTTCATGAGCCCTTTCGAGGTCGTTCAGGATCTCGCGAAAGGTGGGACGCGACAAAAAGCAGTAGTCGATGCCGTTGCGAACGATCGGCAGTGAGTGTCGGAAGGAGGTCTTTCCGGTGGAGTTGCGCATGACGAGCTGCTTGATGTTGCAGAAGCTGGTCAGCGCTCTGATGGCCAAGGGCAGACGCGCCCACTCGGATTCGAACTCGGTGGTCTCGGTCGAGCGTGCGCTGGATTCGGTGGCATGGCTCGGACCCGCTTCGGCTTCTTTGCCTGACTTGTCCATAGCGGCATCGTGACGACTGCGCTTGAGCTGGGGAGATTCAGAGTTGGGATCTTCTTCTCGACGGACATGCTTGAGCTCGGAGGGGACACTGTCGCCGAGAATGTCGAGGAGCGCAACTAGCCTCATGCGAGATGGCTGCATGTCGGCATGTCCTTCTGAGTATGTTTCGAAGATTTCGCTGGACGGCAGGCAGTCACTATGAGCCTTTTCGGTCCTGGCGGCAGACGAATGTTGGTTGCGGCACTGGGTGATATTCATGGCGGTGAGCATCCTTGCAATGCCTGGAGGCAACATGGTGACAGTCAAGATTAGGTTGAAGGTAAAAAGATGAAAATTGATGGTCGAAGGTCGAAGGTCGAAGGTCGAAGGTCGAAGGTTGGATGTCGGCGGCGAAGGTCAAAGAAGGAAAGGAAGGGTGCTATATAGGACACTTGAAGTCAAAAAGCTGAGCAGCGACGAGTGGCAAACGCCTCGAGCTCGTGGCCAACGCTCAGTCCGAACCTCATTGCTGCTTCAACAGACAGAGGAGCTGCAAGGCCAAGCTGCTCGAGAGGAGAGAGTCAAGATGCATGGCGACTCACGGCTCAGTTTTTTTATTCAGCCATTTGGCCTGTCAACGCGGCGTAGCCGAAGCTAGAGCAAGTCACAGTGACGAAAAAAACGGTTAGCGTTCCGACTGTGCTCGAATGCTCGAATGCAGGGTCCAGTCGAAAGATCACAACACGAGATGGCGCTTTGAGATCTTTGGTCCCTGCGATTCTGCTTCAACCCCAAGCCAAGCCAGACGGAAGGGCCGACGCGACCAGCTGACTCACGGAGCGAAAAGAGGACCGTGCGGAGAGTCGTTGTCTGCCTCGTGGGAACTGCAGGCTGCACGGAAGCTGAGTCGGATGTGCCGATCGAGGCTGAGCTGGATGCGTTGCTTCTCGAAGCAGGTGTTGAGTGAAGATAGAGGCGTCTGCTGCTGAGATGACTGCGTCGCGTTTCGTGAATGAAAGCGCGAAATAGACTCTCGGCTGTTCTGCGTCTCCCGATAGGCTCTTTGCTTCATGATTCGAACGCACATTTGCTCGATTGGTCTTGGGCTGTGAACAGTTTGGCTGCGGCTGCGCTGGAAACTCCAGGCTTTTTGTTGTGACGAAAAAAGGGATGCGATATGAGTACAAGATGGGCAAAATGGAAAGGCGACGCGCAGTAAAGAGAGAGAGCGCGAAAACGCAATGTATGAAGAGAGATTCGACGAAGAAACCAGCTGAATGCAAGCAATTCGAGCCATGAGCTTGAGCCGGATCCAAAACTCTTTGATGGCAAAGTCGACTCTTTGACGGTGAGAAACGGCGTCGCTTACTCTCGCGACACATCACGACCGAACAGGAACACCTTGAACCAGTCAGCGGCCACCAATGATCGGTTACGGAGCGAGAAGAGCATCGAAACGTAGGCGGATCGCCAGAACATGAACGTAACGACACCACCCGAGGCGATCTGGTTGTTGCCAAGCAAGGGGATATCAGCAATAGCCTTTTCGGATCCGATGTAGGCGAGCGAACCCTGGTGCGAGTACTTGAAAGGTCGGATCTTGGCCGCCTTCTCGATCTGTCGCTCCAGACCGGCGAGCTCGGAGGGGTCCGAGGCGGTCTTCTTGGCTTCGGCGAGCTTGTTCTCGAGCACGTTGAGGCGGGCGAGCTGATTGAAAACACGGGCGAGGTAGGCACCCTGCTGCGAGGCGGCCTGGGCAGTGGGGGCGAACTGAGTGGCAGTAGCATCACCAAGGGCAAAGATCGAGTCCTCGGCACCCTTGAGACGCATGTGGTCGTCGACATCAAGACCTCGACGGTTCTTTTGCGATTCGGGCAAGGCAGCCATGAGCTGACGTGTCAAAGGTCGGGCCGTGTTACCGGCAGCCCATACGAGCAGACCGTAAGGAATCTTCTTCTCCTCACCAGAGGGTGTCTTGACGAGCACATCGCGTTCGTCGACGTCCCTGACCATGTGCTTAGTGAGAATGTCGATCGAGTTCTCCTTGAAAGTCGATTCGGTGTACTTGATGAGCGTCTGCGAGAACATGGGAAGAATGTTGGGCAAGGCCTCGATGAGCGTTACTCGCAACTTGCTGGCCACCTCAGGGTACCACTTGATCAAATCCGACTCGACAAAGTCACGAAGCTCGGCAGCGTACTCGATACCTGTGGGACCACCACCGACAACGACCATGTGCAGCAGGCGGTCGATCTCCTCCTCCGACTGGCCCTTGATCGCAGCACTCTCGACGCAGTCGATCAGGCGAGCGCGAATCTTTTCAGCATCGTTGAGCTCCTTGAGGAAGCAGGCGTGCTTCTTGACACCCTCGATACCGAACGTCTGGTTCTCTGTTCCGACCGAGTAGACGAGGTAGTCGTATGGAATGGTAACCTTGGACACAGATCCCTTGACCTCGCTCCTGTCCTCGAAAGTGACGGTCTTGTTGATAGGGTCGACGTACTCGCAGTCGGCTTCGTACACCTTGACCTCGCGCGTCTTGAAACGGGTCGTGTGACGAGTAGGCTGCACGATACTGCGTCCGTCGAGCGTGCCCACAGTGACGGAAGGCAGCAGAGGCGTGAAGAGGAAGTAGTTGTGAGGCGAGATGACGACGACGTTGTACTCTTCCGTGTCGATGTTCTTGAGCAGCGAAGTGGCACCCCAACCGCTTCCGAGCACTACGATGGTCTTCTTGCTAGGATCCTGGGGAAGCTGATCCGGTGGGTGACGGCCTTGGTAGACAAAGTATGCATATGTTCCCAGACTGCCGAGTGCGATAACGTAGAAAGTGCGTCGCACGCTACGGAAGAAGCCGCCCTTCTTCTTTCCTTCGGTATTTGGGGGTGGCAGCTGAGGCTGTGCATCGGCCTGAGCAGCCTCGACGACTGCGGCCGTCTTTTCATTCTTTCGCGAGCGTGTCCAGAAGATGTTGCGGATCTGCTGCTGTTGCTGTTGCTGAGCCAAGGCAGCAGGTGTTGTGGATGCGACCAATGCGCTCGAGGATGGCATGCCGAGTCTCGAGGCTCGCAGCGCCATCGAAGGCGAGGCGATGGCACGCAGCGAGCCAGCGCGGATGGCTGGGGACATCATCGTGCCTGAATGTGGTGGTGCAGGAACGTCGTTCGACGAACCGATAGGATCTCCGAAGAGGGTAAAAAGAGTGGTGGTGTTGGACGAGGCGACGAGAGAGAAGGAAAGGAAGAAGAAAATAGCAGCGACGTGGGTTGGCGGTTGATGTCGATTGCGTCCAAAGATGAATCACAACCACGAGCAGCGCCGACACGAGTCAGGTCAACGGTCGCCTGCTGCTGCTGCTTCTCTGCTGTTTGCTGTTCTTCTCTCGCTCGCTTGCTCACGTCAAGTTTCTGTTTTTTTTTTCTCCTTCTCGCTCGCATGCAGAAAAGATTCGCGGTCCGTGGTCCTGCCCTGATAATGGTCACTCTTCCACGCGCACGAGGAAGAATTGCCTCACGCTTGCAAACACTGCCGTCTGCAGCCTTGACTTTTTTGCGAAGATCATAAGCAATCATTTTTTTTCTTAATCTTTGTCGAGCGAACCCTGACCGAAATTCGGCATTCTGCTGCTGTGCTACGGGCGCCAGATGAACAGGATGGATTTCCGGAAGCAGTGCAAAGACAAACAAAAAGACACGCTCACCGACGCTATACTCTCTCTCGCGTAGGAAATCTTCCGATCTTGCAGAGCTTCACACTATCTTGCGTGCCTCAAGCTACGACCAGACACAGCGAAGTGATTTGATCACAATGCCGTATTGAGTGCAGCGCCAGTCTCGCACTTTTGATTGGTGTGAGCTGCCGCAAAAGCGGGTTCCCCAATCAGTGACTCACAGATGCACCTCAAATGAAGCGATCGGGAGCTGCCACACGCAAGCACACACAATGCTACCTGGCAGCCATTCGTCAGTTCGCCGAAGCAACAGCGAAGCATCAAGCACGACAGAGTTCGCCCGATCGGCAAGTTGCTGGAAGTCAGGCTTGGTAGAGACGACATGGAGTGGCGACCGGAAATTTTTGCGTCCCGCGACACAGCTTATCGATCCAGAGATTTTCATTCGTGCATGAATCTTCTTGAAAAATTTACGGTTCCTAATCAGTACACACTGCATTCCACTCGATTGCGCGCGGTACACTTCTAAGAAGGCTTCGAAACGCCGATCTATGCTTCACTGCCTCGTGGCCTGACGGCGACTTTAACCCTTGCTTGTCTGCTCTGTGTGCTTGTCTCTTCGACTCGGCACTTTCCAATTCGCCGGTTGAGGGCAGACCTCGAGATTCCCGAAGGTAGATACGGAGATCTCGTTCGACATCTGACCGGTGAACAGCCATGTCCAAGGGTATGTTTCGTATTGTGACCATGGTGCTGTAACATCGGACGTGGCGAATGCGCGGAAGGCGATTGCTGATCTACGCTCAAGAAGCATGACTGTTGCGGTGTCTCTCGGCAAGGATAAAGCTCGTTCCAAAGCCGGCCCAGATATCCAGAGGCGTGTACAGGTTAGCGTGTTTGGCGGTACCGGACCGCGTTCCGTCGAGCAAAAGTGTTGGACGGTGACGGTCCGCCTCGTCGTGTGGACCCTGCGCCAGATTGCCGTGCTCATTCCATCCCCAACCCCACACTTGGTACGCCCAACCTGTGACAAGAAGCAGCGAGTGCTCGCTGCCTGACACGAGCTTCTTCAAAGTGATTGCGTTTGCCTGCGATGGATCGGCTGTCTTTCTTCCTGTTGCAGCCGTTCCGGTTGTTGCGTCTGCAATTGCGCCAGCTGCTGGGATCGAGGACGCTTGTTGCAGAATCTCGGTGAGATCGGCGGATACGAGCGACTTGCCATCGGGGCTTGACACGGTTGTCCCACAACCCAATTGACCTCGACTGTTGCTGCCACTGCCAACGATAGCAGGATTGCGGTCGTCTCGCTGTACAAGGGCAAAGGTGCTGTTCCAGCTGCAAGTGACATCGACCACCTCATCGAGCCCTATCGCATTCTCCCGCAGCTTAGACGTGTTGAGCAGCTGGCCTTGCTTGTTGGACCCGCTGCAACGAAGCCAGCTCCCTTGGCCTTTCTCCGATGACAGCACCATTGTATGATCCCTACCTGCTCGAACCCTGCATTCGCAGGAACCTAGATCGCCGACCTCCGAAGCGGAAATGAGCTGAGGCTGCCAAACTATCGCAGCAGCGGGACCAGGGCGTTTCGATGGGCCAGAAGGTTTCGACGGTGGTTCGGGAATGAGGCCTACTTGACCTTGACGTGCGGAACCCCAGCCGACTAAGAGGATCCGATTCTTGCCGTTTGCATCCGCTGGGACGCTAAGAGCCGCGACAGCATGCCTGAGCCCTGCTGCCACGTCGACGATCTGGAAGCGAGCATTGGCATCGAGTCCCGCTTGTATCAGAGCACCAGAGAAGGAGACCCTGTGGACGCCCAAGTCGGCTGTGTCCGATGTCGATCCAGCCAAGCATCCGAGTTCGCCGAACGTGTTGTCACGATGCAGTCCTAGTGATAGCAGGACGTCTTGATCGGAGGTTTCCGAATGGCCAGCTCGCTTTGCTGCGAGAACAATGTAGCTGCAGTTCCAGCCGCAGACGACTTGTCCCGGCTCAAACGAGGCGTCCGGCAAATCTATGAACGGTAGGTCTGTGCAGTCTTTGAGCAGCGCCCTGAGGTCGAGTCGAGTAAAGACTTCGAGCGGCTTGCTTTCCGACGACGAATGAGTGGGTCCGAGCTGGCCTTGTGACCCTGTGCCTGCGATCCAGATCTCGTTCGGTGTTTTGCCGTTCTCGTGGGTGCTCTGCAACAGAGCGAGCGTGTGATTGGCACCGGATGAGAGGTCGAGTATGGTAAAGCCGGCCGGAGGGAAGCCAGCCACTTCCGACGAGCCTTGTACCCGACAGAGCGCCTCCTGCAAAGATCGCACGTCGTCGTTATGACCCACACCGAGCTGACAACCCGAGTTGCTGCCTGCGACTAACAGCGTCTTGCTCATCGTCTAGCTCGGAAGCGATCCGATGCAGCTCGGTGAGTCTGCTGTAGTGTCTTGCATGTCAATGCCGTCGGCTTGTGTGCCGTGATGGTGGTCGGAAGGAACCGAGCTGCGTTTGCAGATGACATCAAAAATATCGGATTCGCCGTCACGATTCATTTGCCCACTCCACAACAGCGTGATCTCAGAGAACCAACCTGCGAATCTCGCAAGCGTCCATTCCGTCGGACACGACGAAGTCACCTTTTCTCAATCACATTACCCACAACTCACATCTCCACGCTCGTCTTTGTCACAGCGGGCGTAGTGATGGGTGATTATAAGGATGCTTGGTCATACAGGTACAAATACAGTGAAAAGGTCCGTCGGGTCATGCGAGCCGCGAACAGGATAAAGGACTGGACAATCAAAGGCACAAATCATGTTTGTCAAACTCGATGTTGCGGCTCACCAGACGCAGCCAGTCCAGCGAACCTCGTTGAGGCAAGAGAGCATGCTTCGGTGGCAATCGTGGTCGACTCGCACCCAGCATCGATTCAACGTCCCACTCTTCCTGCGCTTCTTCCATCCTGGCCTGATCAGGCATGATCTCGGGAGGTGGGTTGATCAGCACGTCCCATGCCGGCTTATCGTCTTTCTTGTACGCCGAGAACGGCAACGAGCGATATCCACCCTTCAACTTGATTGGCACGATCTGCATCGAGTTGGGCAGCAGCATAAAGGGCTCCTGCCAACCAGCGCCAGTCGTGTTGCGACGAGTGAGATCATCCTCCTCGATCGTGTAGGGGTATTCGTTGCCAAGCGCAGGGTCCATCGTGATGCCGTCGTATTCGCCACCAATGTCGAATCCAGGAGCATCTCCGACTTCGTTCGAATAGACGTGATACAGTGCCACCGCGAACGGAAGCGGCGCCATCGCCATCAATTGGCTGATGCTGTCTTGCCAGAATGACCGAGGGTACAGGCAAGGCAGACCCGTTCTGCTTGCCTTGGATACAAAATGCGAGGGAGCGCCCGTGAAACAGTCACGATCCGACAGATAAATCTCGACTAGCTCCGCCGAGGGCAGTAACTTTGACATGACCCTTATCACTCCGACCGCTACCTGCACTCCTATGCGGTCGTTCTGGTATTGCTTGCTGCACCGCGCCGATAGAATCTTTTGACGTGGCAATTGGTGAGTCAGCATCTTACGGAAGAAGCCCTTCGGTAGCTTGTCTACCCTCGGCAGACGGGCGATCAGCCGAACATCGTAAAGCATTCGACTACACGAGCGGGCGTCTACAGCGATCATGTCGGATCGCTCGATACCGCGCGCATCTGGATTGCTGCGAAAGTGTAATGGTTTGAACACGGATTCCACCAGCTCCTCGAAAGCGCGCAGATCCGCATCATGCCAGCGCAATTGCGCCAGGGCGCCCGACGGCACAGAGGGCAAGTAAGTATCTTCTGGATCTCGAAGTCGTTGCAAGTTTCGTAAATAGATCAGGTTGCGGCAGTGCCCCAAGATGGCGAGGTATTGGTCCTGGTTGGCGATGCCGTGCTCTTCTCGACTCACGGCAAAGTCGAGCGCCTTGACGAAACGAGCAAGCTTCTTATTGCTCGAGATGGTCTCGCAGAACCGCTCGATGCGCCACGCGCCCAATGCATCATCGTCCCGAGGCGACAACGTTACGCAGGCGTAAAGAGGAACGATGCATTGTCGATACCATGCTCGATCCACCAGGCTCCATCTTGCCAGTGTCGGAGTAGGCACGAGCCAGCTGCAAGTTTCGACAATGTACAGCAGAACTTCGCGAGGCAACAGGCGCCAAGTGGCAGCATCGAGCGGCTCGTCCAGCGCCGGCCAATCGCGGGGATGACACCAATGCCTGGTACTCATCGTTGCAAAGCTAGCAGCAAAGCTAACAGCAGCGATAATCGCTACGCAAGCATTGCGATGCGGCTTTCAGTAGGCTGATGTCCAGGTCTGACAGAATAGGATGTGGTCGAGAGGAACGAAAGGATGGAGGGCAGTTGCTAGAGAGAGCATCTCCATGGCAAGCACGCTCCAGCAAGTCGGCTAATTGTACCTTGCAAGAGCAGGGAACGTCGGACTTTCCCGTGCTTTTTGGTTCCGCATGACCTGCGATGAGAGGTGCAGACCGGTCAATAAGCGATGGGCTTGCGGCTTAAGGTTTGAACCAGCCCTCGACGCAAGCCGCTGCGGATAAATCGAGCCTAATGAGCATGTGGCAAGAGATTGCACGATAATAAAATGTTCCAAGAAGGTAAGTTAAACTTAAGTTAGTCGTTTGTGGCGTCAAATTGAGAATGGGGACGATGCAAGGAGCCGGCTCATTTCATTTTTCCCAGTATGACACTGCTTAGCGAGACAAGCAGCCGAGGTCGAGGATCCGCTAGCCATTCTTCAGATCTTACCTTGCGCAGCGGATCATGAGTTCTGTGGGCTCGATGGAACCATCATCATGTCTCATTATGCAATTTGTGAAATGCAGCATGCGCATCGCTCACTCGGATCGTTTTTTACTCGGTTGCGGGCATCGAGGATCTGTTTACTGGCAAGCGAGGCGAGAGCAGCTACGAGGCGAGGAAATCTTCTCACGACCTTCGCTTGCAGATGCGAAGTTAAAGGATCAGACAAACTAAAAACAGGGTGGACGGGAAAAGCAGCTTGCAGCTTTACCCGTTCATTGTCCAAGCCAAGAAGGATCGATTCCTCGAGCAGCGATGACGGATCAGAATCGACTGGCTCTGCGCTCATTTCAACATGGGAAGCACCGTAAGCGACAGCCCGACATCGCCGGCATGAATGTGGTGCAAAAGGGTAGAGGGCATCAGTTCGCTGCACGTGCGAGTGTCATCTGAGGAGTTTCTGCTTTTGCTGCAAGTCGAGCAGGTGAATCTGAACCAAGATCACGATTAGCGCCAAGCAAGGCAGACGCACATCGACGGAGATGACGCTATCGCGGAACTGTGCTTTACCATATGGAGGATCGGAACGGAGCCCATCCAAGTGGTTCGCCGTCGCCGTCGACGTCTGACGTCTACCTTATCCACTCAAAGGCCGGTGGTAACGATGGTCGTCCCACAAACACGGTCAGAAGGCTGCGAAGGCTTCTTGTGAAAAAGCCGTGGGAATTCGAATTTCCGGTCTTGAATCGGCGATCAGGATTGGTCTTGGCATTGCTAATCGCGATTTCCGCTGTGTTGGCGCAATCCGACGCCTCTCGCACGCACCAACCTACAGTCGCCTTGCATGTGACTTGATTCTCCTCGAGGCTAATGCTCTGTCCCTCACCACCATCACGATTGACTCTTCAGCAAGGAGGCTGCCGCCCACAGCTACGGCGAACGAGTTTTGGACACCATGACCGCTCCAGAGACCACGGTGCTGCCACCTCAGGCTCATGTCGTCAAGCTGAGCGAGCGAGATCTGCTCGACTATCGAGCAGTGCAAAGGACATTCGACGGTGCCTATGCTCGGACGGCTATCGGCCAGCTCTGCTATGCCACGGTGATCTTGCGTCTCTTTCAGCCCAAGTTCTTCTATGTTGGTGAGTGACCGCACAAGATGATGGACACAAATCAACATTTGAACGCAAACAGTTGACTCAGCTCCGATGCTTCCTTCGATCACGCTTCAGGTATGGTATACGCGATCCTGGGGATGGGCTTCATCCCAGTGGCCATCCTTCGCTATCGAATGGCAGTCAGCAATGCCAAGCGCTTTGTGGCTATGGAGGAAGTTCAATCGCAGCAGGCGTCATCAATAACGCTTCCAGAACAACCCGCCGGCCAGGAACAGCAAGGCACTGACAGCCCCGCCGACCAAGCACCAGCACCCGTCCAGACTGTTCTGCGCGAAAGTTTTGTCACTGCTGGCTCGATTGTTGCGGCAGCGACAGCGCTGGTTGGTTTCGCCGAGGTAGCGTTGTTGGTGCTCATTCTACGAGTATAAGCCGAACACTCGACATGGACGACCACCCACGGTGCCGCGGCGAAGTACCTTCTCTCAGACCTTGTACATTATTCAACCGAATCTCGATACCCAGCTCTCTTTCCTTCGGAAGCATGCGACTCAGACTCTACATACCTGATCACCTGATAAGCACGACTCAATATGAAGGTTCCGATGTCTTCCAGCAACCATCTCTATTCTATTACATTCCTAGTGACTACGACCGGAACTTCTTGATAGTAAAATCCCACAACGCTTCCAAGTTCTCCTCTGGTTCGAGCTGGTCCCACAGGTGATCCCGTCCAGGAACCTCGTCATAAACCACCGGCGTACCAACAGCCTTGAGCGCCTTTTCGAGCCGACGCGCATGATCCACATCGACTGCTGAATCCTTCTCGCCGTGTACAATATAGACTGGTGGGAAGCTTTTCCTCTGCTCTTCCGAGCTTGCATTGAGGAACGTCACCACGTCCGTCTTCTGCAACCATCCCTGATCGCGCTGTTCCTGCGAAAAGAGGAGCGAAGGGAAGAGCGCCTCCTGTTGTGCATGCATGTAGAACTTCCTGCGATGCTCGACTGCTGCTGTGTTGGCTGTCACCGGTGCATTGGGATCGCGGAATTCAGCAAACGAGTCGGGATCGTCTTTGAGCAGGCCGCCGAACGGGATCTGCTTTTCGAGGAAGAAAGGGTGGTCCATAGTCGTGATGGGGTAGATTGCAGCGATGCCTTTGACTTTTTGCAAGTGCTCCTGCTTCGTATTGGGACACATTCCAAGACCGACCATCAGACATTGCCATCCACCAGCACTAGACCCGCTGAGCACGATGTTACTCGTGTCGAGCTTGGCAGTCTCACCCTTAGCAGCCAGCTCCTGAGGCAGCTTGTCGACCACAAAAGCAAAGCAATCGTCCATATCCTGTTGGATGTCGGGCACTCGCACCTGAGGAGCGAGGCGGTAGTCGGTAGAGACTACTGCGATGTTGTACTTGTCGACAGCGCGCTTGAGGTGAGGCGCCATGGCCTGTCGTGCACCTTGAATCAGACCACCGCCGTGCCACCAGATGAAGATGGGCAGAGGCTCGGAAGAGACAGCATCGGGTAGGCAGAGGTCGAGCAGGATGGGTACCTCGCGCTTGGCGAATTCGAATGTGATTGTGCGCATGTTTGGGCGAGAGGGTGGAGATGAAACAAACGGTCGTTGATGAGGTCGGTGAAGAGGCGAGGAAGGGAAGAGGAGGAATGGAAAAGGGTCGTCCGGCTATATATCTGCAGCTCAAAGGCTTAAGCTCAAGCTGCATGTTTGCTTCTCGCCCGGATTGCGGCCGCGGCTTGCCGGTGGTCCGTGCTGGCTTGAAGCCGCGAAGTTTTTTCGACGACGACCGCGTGTCAGATCGTGTGTCCGAGGAGCAGATACGGCGAAAAACACGGAGGCTTGTGCGCTGTGAGCCACGTTGACAGACAACGCCCGATTGCAGATGCAAGCCGATTCCAGCTGCACAGCAATCTTGGATCAACACCAACACCAACACCGCTCAACACTCACGCCTCGGTGTTGATCTACACTCTTCTCCTCTGTTCTCCACACCAACCCGCTATCAACATTCATCAGCTCGGCGTCTACTGCTTTGCGTGTCCTCCAGTGGCCTAGCAGACATGCCATCAATACAGTCCTCTACCGAGGGCCTCCTCGGCAGCCTCTTCGAACGAGCCCAGGATGCCATCTTTGCGCTCTCGTCCTGTCTTCCCTGCACACCCGAAACGTCCGTCCTCAAACTCAACGGCCGCAACTTCCAAATCGTCAAACTTCTCGGCGAAGGTGGATTCAGCTTCGTCTACCTCGTCAAGGACCAAGGTTCAGGTCGTCTGTTTGCGCTCAAAAAGATCCGATGCTCCTCGTACGGCGCCGACTCGTTCCAAGAAGCGATGAAGGAAATCGAAGCCACGAAACGATTCCGCTCGCCGCACATCATTCCGATCTACGACAGCTGTGTGGTACAGGACGATGCAGGTTCGGGTACGCTGTTCGGCAACCTGCCGTCGCACGATCCGGACGGGGGAGGTGGAAGGGGTGGCGATGGCGGTAAAGTGATCTACCTGTTTTTGCCGTTTTACGAAAAGGGGAACCTGCAAGATGCGATCAATGCTCACGTCGTACGTGGCACGAGATTTGGAGAGCGCGAGATGCTGCAGTTGTTCTTGGGGACGTGCAAAGCGGTGAAGGAGATGCATCAGTATCGTTTACCGAATGTCGGAGCTACTCGAGGAAGTGCTGGTGCATCATCGATACCAAGGATGGAGGTGACGCCTCCTCAGGATCCCTTTGCTGATTCTCAGGCTGCGGGAAATGGCGACGAAGCACCGCTCATTTCCGGGACCGCCGCAGACGATGACGATGACGGAGACAACTCTTCCTACCCACCCAAGCCGAACAAAGGCAAAGGGCGGGATTTCGGCGACAGCAGCACAGTCACACAACCAGCCCTCGACGGAGGTGTCGAGTCCGGAGGCGCCGGCGAGCTCCTACCCTACGCGCATCGCGACATCAAACCGGGCAACGTGATGATCGCGGACGACGGCAAGACGCCCATCCTCATGGATTTCGGCAGCACCATCAAAGCGCGGATCCACATCAAGTCTCGCAAGGACGCCGTAGCGCACCAGGATATGGCTGCCGAACGATCGTCGATGCCCTACCGCGCACCGGAGCTGTTCGACGTGCCCACGGATACGACGCTGACCGAAGCGGTAGACATCTGGTCTCTGGGATGTTTACTGTATGCGTTGGCGTACTTGCATTCGCCATTCGAGACGACGCAGACGATCGAACAGGGCGGATCGATCGCGCTGGCGGTGCTGAACGGGTCGTACAAGACGCCGCCGAGCGGCGAGGATCCGTATTCGGAGAAGACGAGGGAGATCATCAAGAGGTGTATCCAGGTGAAGTCGGAGGAGAGGCCGGATATTGATGCTGTGATCGAGTTGACGCAGGCTGCGCTGAGGGGGTTGGAGTAGGGTCAACCTGTGGTTCTCATTCCGTCCTACGCTGCATTGGAATATCACACACTCATAACGAGGATATGCGAGTGTGGACAAGCGACTCACTGCCGCTTTGAAGTTTGTGGTGAGAGCCCAGCGATGGGTACGACTTGTCTTCTTTCAGAGTTGGCCCGTAGGGTATATGTACGCAATAACGGGTTGACCATACATCAAAGGCACTCTGCCCGAGTGGTTAAGGGGTAAGTCTCGAATAAACTGTTCGATCATCCTGCTTGGATGAGTTAACTTATAGGCTCTGCCTGCGTCGGTTCAAATCCGACGGGTGTCGGCAAATATTGGTTTCTTTTTTGGACTTTTTTTCCCCTACCTACCCTCCCTTTTCTGGATTGAACCTCATCTTCGGCTCGAGAATGGTCAGTGTTCGATGTGCTTTGGCTTTGTATTTGTGAGCATGACTATGTCGAGGGGAAGAGCAAGGCTCGCCTTGTATCGAGACGGGAAGCAGACTCGGAGAAGAGATGTTAGCTTCCGAAAGACAAAGGGCACGGGAAAGAAAAGCGCAGCACAATTTTCCTCCCAAAAGCTGATCCGCGGAAGCCAGAAGCAGACTCCGCCGTTGCGATCCATCCAACCCCGCTCTCTCGATCTCACTTTTTCTCTCCAGACCAGCCTTCGCATCTCAAACCCAGACTCTTACCACGTTGTTGGAGCTTTGAGTCTCAGCAATGGCCGTTCAGGAACGGTCCAACACCCACGTTGGCGCGAGAGGGATGTAAGCGAAAACAGCTCGACTCTCCACGGAGGAATTTGCAATTGCTGACAGTGTGAGGGGGAAAAAAACGTGGTTCCGGCGGCCTCGTTTTTTTCTCTTTGCTAGCGGGCCGTGGTTTTTTTTTTTTCCAGCTCCGCCTGTTCCGTTAGAGAAAGGGCTCGGCTGGTTCGCTTCGCTTAGCGCGACCCTTCCCCACGTCCAACGAAAGCCGTACGCGAGCGCAGACCCCGCGTGATCAACTCTCTCTCTCCGCTGTCTCCGCATCTCGTTCCACCGGTTCAAGTTGGGTTGATGCCGGTCGGTATTGTTGATGTTTGGACCGGAGAAAAAAAAACGAAGGCTGCAACGGACCCTCCTTGAAATGTCACTCGCTGACTGCAGTTGGATCGTCGTTCCGTCGGAGACGAGTCTGCGCCCACCATCGTGACACCTACACAGGCTGGGTTGAGACGGATGTTTCCTCGACGATGCACTCGACGATGACATCCTCGACCGCTGGAGCAGTGGTTCGCCAGCAGCAGTTCAACGACACACCCGCGCAGGAACGCCACAAAAAAATCACACTCGGAGAGCTCACCCCGACCCACTTCTTCACCTGGCGCAACGCTGATGATGATGACCAACCTTTGCTCGCGATGGGTGACACACGCACAGAGAACGTTACGTCGTCACGCCTCTCGTCGCTCCCTTACTTCCGCGTCTAGCGCGCCGCATGAACCGTTGCATCTGTAAGCAGCTTGGGTCTTGGCAGTCTCGGATAGATCAAGCCGAGGAGGCGTGCGCATTGCAGATGGTCCATGTCTCGACCCCCAATAAACTTGATCGATGCTGGGGGGAGATTAGTGATGCTGGATTGCACCCGAAAGTGGACGAGCAGCAGTGAGATCGCGCTTGCGACCGGTGTCTCTCTCCATCTCCCGCGCTGACCCGTCCCACTCACCATAAGGTGTATAGTAGAACGGCAGTGACAATCCGCCAGGTACACTTTTTGTTTTACGTCGCCGCCGTCTTCTTCTCCGCACCGCGGCAGCACCAACGATCAAAAAGAACGGCAGAGGCATTCCGAGAGAGAGAGACAAAAGTGAGTAAGAGATGGATAACCGGAACACCTCTGCCGCGGGGGATATAATCGATTTTACAAACTCCGTCAATTCCACACCCCGCAAGTCACAACCCCACGGTTCGCACAGCTCCGACCCTCTTTTCCCCCCCGCCCCCGCACAAGACCTCGGCTACCAGACGAAAGCACCACGAGTTTCGTTGGCCCTTCAGGAACGGGTTTAGAACAACTCCAAAAGAGCGCCACGATGCATTGCGCTGGGGTTGAGCACTGACTGCCTCGGCGTCGTATGCAAGGTCTACTGAAAATGCGCAGTTCGCTAGGTTGAGTAGGCCTCTAGCTCGAGTTTTCGTCAGGTACCAACCCCTCCCTCTATCGTAGCGCAAGAGGTATGACTCTTTTCTCCTCATGCACCCCGCTCCCCAGCCCATGCAGGGCAACTCCAACAACAATGCCTGCACGAGCTACCCCGCACTCCCCCCTCTCTCTCCTCTCTCCTCTTTCCCAATCCATCTTTCGCTCATGCATCGTGTTTTTGCGGGGGTAGCATCTCTCGCTTACTGCACCTCCCCACTCGTGGCAGCTCAACGCACGAAATCCAATCTGTTGTCAGAGGCTTTTCCCACGAGATGAAACAAACCTCTTTCTTCGAATCTAGCCTCTTTTTTTTTCCCCTCGCACTCTACAGCCCCACCTGGAACTCTAACCAACAAGCGCAGGCTTTCATCTGTCAACGCGCGCGCGCGAATTTGAACTCCTGCACCCACCGCCTCAGCGCTGCCACCGTGCGCTTGCGCTTATGCAGAATGAAGTGGGAGAGAAGAGGCTGTTTCCGCCTGGAGAGCTTGAGCCTATCCGTTTCATGAAAGGAGAGCGGATCGTCATCCGACGAGAGCGAGAGGGGAGGGGCAAAGGTATAAAGAGGCGTCCACTTTCGAACGTATCCTCCCCCCCTTTTTTTCTTTAGCTGTTGTACCATCTCCTCCTCTCCCACGAGATAGCCCTCTTACTGAGCTCGCTCTCAGCCCCCCAAGACCGCCACTACTTTCCCATCCCTTCCTCCTCCTCCAACCCCCCTCTCGCAACAATGTCACAACCAGCCCAAACCCCCCAGTACATCCCGGCGGACCAGCTGCACGACTCGTCCGACAAGTCGTCCACCTCGCACCACTTCCAACGCAACCACCGGGCCAACGGCGAGCTCGAACTCGGCGTCACCGAGATCCTCCAGGGCCGCAGCGATGTTCCCTCGGCGCAGGTCGTCCAGGCCTCCGGTCTCGCCGACTGGTCCGGGCGTGTCCGTCTCGAGCAGGCGATGCCTCGCCTGATCCCGGCGCTCATCGCAGAGATGTTCGGAACCATGTTCTACTGTCTCGCTGGTGAGATGGCTACCGCTGGGTACCTGATTACCACCTACGGTGGGTCTCCGCAGGGCAACCTGACGATGATCGGTTTCGCCTACGCCTTCGGTATCACTTTCGCCATCGTCGTCTGCGCCACCACTTCTGGTGGTCAGTTCCACCCCGCCTTCACCATCGCGCAGGTCGTCTTCAAAGGGTTCCCGATCAAGCTCGCTCCGCTGTACATCGTCGCGCAGATCGTCGGTGCGATGATCGCCTCGCTCATCGTCGTCGGTTCGTGGCACGACGAGTTGATGAAGATCACGCACCTGCTCAAAGCTACGGGTAAGACGGCGGTCATCTTTACTGCCGAGGGGCCGGCGGGAGCGATCGCCCTGTTCCCCACCCCCGGACGCAGCTTGGGCTCGATCTTTGTCAACGAGTTCTTCGCCGACATTCTCGTCGCCATGATCGTCTGGGCCAACCTCGACGCTGCGAACCCGTTCACCGGCCCCCAGGTGGCTCCGTACACCATCGGCCTCGGCTTCGCCATCGTCGTCTGGTGCTTCTCGTCCTCCAACGTCGCCGCCAACTCGGCGCGTGACGTCGGCGCGCGCTTCGTCTGCGGCATGTTCTGGGGCAGCGAGTGCTTCCCCGCCAAGTACTCGGCTCTGGCGGCGCTGACCAACATCCCGGCGACGCTGATCGGGTGCGCGATCTACACCTTCTTCCTCTCGGACACCAGGAGGCCGCCGGCGACGGTGACGCTCAGCCACATGCACGACGAGCACGTCAAGTCGATCGAGAGGGCCGAGACGCTGCACGCCGAGATGCTCGACCAGAAGATCGCGTCGACGCTGAGTCGAGGTGGAGACGCGAGCGAGCTGCAGAAGAAGAGGACGAACTTGAGCGTCAAGAACTTCTGAGGCGGGCGCTGTGGTATACCTTTTTTGGCGAGGCGAGGGTGATGGTTGGTTCGAGGTAGGATGTAGTGTAACGTGTACGAGGGTCACGACTTTTAGAAATGATACCGTTTCGCTGATTTGTCAAAAGTGTGTGTGTTGAACGTTCGTATGTGCAGGTGTTGTTGAAATCACCACTCGACGCCATCCCTCGCAGCCTGACCGACCAGCTCGAGCACCGATGCTTCTTCGTCCAACAGCTGTTTGACGAACGCCAAGCTCGACCTGCACGCGTCGAGATCCGTTCCGTCCGTCCCTTTATCCGCCTCGTGCTCTGCTAGGATCGCCTCTGCAACCACCGCGTGCCGCCTCGCCCCCTCCGTATCCTTGCGCCTCTCGCTGCACAGATCCACCAGTACACCCCTCGCTTTCGCCTCGTTCTCCTCCGACACCGTATCCCGGTACCCGGTGAGCGTCTCTTCCCACTTGTCCAACTCCGTCGACGCTTTCTGCTCTGTTGCCTTCCTACCCGCCTTCACCCCCGCCTGTGGCTTTACCTTGGCCACTTTCGCCGTCGCCGCTGCCGAGCGCAGCTCGATCGCCGCCAGCCGCAACGCAGGTATCAACCGGTACGACGGATGCGCCGGCACCGGCCACGCGTGAAGCGTGAACTCGCCCCAGTAGCCTCTGTTCTGCAGCATCTCCTTTTTCGCCTCCCCCTCGTCCCCTTGCCTCCCCAACACTTTCTCCACCATGTCATCCACCAGCACGTCCGTGTACCTATTCCCACTCCACCCCTCTTCTCCACCCCTCGGTCCGGAGGGAAGGACAAACCCGTACTCGGACAGCAAGACGGCATTCGAATGCGGGCCGTAGGTTATGAAACATTCCTCTCCTTCCCGTTGCGCTCCAGCGGCGGGCGCGTGCAGCTCGAAGCCTCCATCCGTGGCGTACCTCACCTTGCACTCGAGCGCAGCGTCGGAGGTGTGGTTGGCCATATCGAGCAGTGGTGCGAGCGTAAAGTTGTCCCCGTGGTCGGCCAAGCCGAGCGGCAGGTAGAGGCAGCGCGAGTTGACGCAGAGCCACGCCCAGAGGAACGTGTTGACGTCGATGCGGGAGATATTATAGAGAGCGAGATCGGGGTGGGAGGCGAGCAGCGAGGGCTCGGCGAGGAGCTCGGGAGAGGAGGCACGGAGAGAGCAGACGGAAACCCAGTCGCGCTCGAACCGATCGCGAACTTTGCGGTGGAGCGTGCGGCTGTGCGGTGGGAGAGCGTCGAGGAGGGTGGTGAAGAAGCGAGTTTCCCACGTCTCTAGCCTCTCGTCGGTGTCGATGGGACGCGCGATGAGCGACCATGTGAGCGGAACAGTGTCGAAGCTCGTCGGCAGCGTCCGAACGAACAGCTGCAGAGCTTTGTGCTTGGTCGATTGTTCGCCTGCCCTCTTGCTTTCGACCGCACCCTCCACCCGAGCCCTAGCCAGCAGGACGCTGAGCAGCTGAGCACTCGACAGCCTGTATTCGTTGTGGCTCTTCTTGACGCTCGCAGCAATGGTAGCGGGCTTGGGCAGCGCATCTGGATGAAAGAACGACGAATAGCTCTTGACGTTGATCAGCGTGTCCGCTGGAAGCTTGAGCAGCTGCTCCTCTGGGTCGATGCGGCGTGTGAAGACCAGCCCGCGCCCAGCGGGAACTTGATCTGAGATCGTAACCAGTGGCTCCCGGGCGGGATGCTTGGGACTGAGCGAGAGAAGCTGCGACAGAAGCGCATTCTGCTCAGCCACCGACGAGCTGCTGGCGTCCTTGGTCATCGCTGCAAAAGCCACTCGTCGAGCTCGATTGCGTTACGCGAACCGCATTTTTTTTGCGAAGATCGGTTGTCGGCTGCGATCCGAGTGATCGTTGTGAGGAATCGGAAGGCCGACGATCGACGACGAAAGAAGCAGAAGAAGAGTGCGTCGGATGTGATGCCGTTGCAGAAAAGGATTCGAAGAAAGAGAAGCAACGAGACCAAAGTCGGAAGAATGTCCGAACAAGATGTGAATTCAGGGTCCTGCATCAATGTGAAAAAAGTGGGCGGGAAAATTGGGGCTGAGAAAAGAGGGAGCTTGCCGGCTGTCGCTGCTCGGTTGCCGGCAGCTGCATTCCATCAACGGCTGATCCGTGTTTGCTCTTACAACCTCGACGAGGTAATATGGACATCCCGATGCCAGGTTTCACACACGAGAGAAGCTCACCGACGCACGCAGTCTATCAAAACAAGGTTCGGGTATATGCATGTTTGCGAATCGAGGAGAAAAACCAATTGTCAAAGGGACTATGATATACGACAGGACGTGATGAGAAAAAGGATGCTGATGCTATGCAGTCACGACCATATACACTTGAGATGCCCAGAACATCGTTCTTGCTAAGCAGGACTGCGATGACCGCTCCGCGAACTGTCGTCCGACGGCGTCGTCGGCGTCGCTGGCTCGGTCGAAGCAGTCTGCGACAATTCTGGTTTCTGCTCCGGCTCCAGTTCGGCTGCGTTGTACACCATCCCCTTCTCCTTGTTCCTCGGCAAATAGAAACCGGGGTGGACGGGGATAAACACCCCGATGGCGAACAGGATCATCAGCCCGTCCAGCACGTCAAAGTAGACCGGCGTTGTAGCCAGATACCCGACCCAACCGTCTGCCATCTCTACGATACGGTAGATGCATCGCACCAGGATGAACAGCGTGCTGACGCCGATGATGTCGTTGAAGATCTCGATCCTGCGGAAGGGACGCTCGGCTTTGGGGATGCTGGCCCACTCTCGAAGTCGACGAATGTTGTAATCCAGATACAAGCACAGGAAGGGTGCCGTGACGGCCACCTGGACGCTCACACCGGCGATCATGATGTTCTTGCCCGTCTCCACCTGCGGCTCCGTCTCTGCTTCCGCCGACAACGCTCCCCCCACCGCCTGCACCACCAGCGACGCGAGGTCGCCGCAGCAGAACCCGATCACGTAGAACTTGCGCGGGATGCGCGACCACTTCTTGCCGTACACGTCCATGACGTTCTGGAACGCCATGTAGTTGGCAGCGCTGATGAAGGCCGGGCTGAGGATGAGGCAGATGATCTGGGCGATGTAGCCGTTGCGGTCGAACGGGTCCGTGTGGCCGTAGGTGCGCGCGATCCAGCCGCCCATCTCTCCCGCCGCAGCGATGATGGCGACGATCATGAATTTGGGGAAGCCGCGGTGGAAGGCGAGCAGACCGAGGTGGATGATGAGCTCGAGACCGAAGAGCGTCGAGAAGACGATGCCCACCCAGAGTTCTGTTGCAGAAGCGAAGGTACATGGGACAGGGGATGGGGTTGTGTTAGTGAACGCCGTTCAGAACCAAAGACTGCGGTTGAGGGGTGTGTACCGTACGTACCTGGCTGGAAACCATAGTTCGAGTTCTTGGCGCTGCAAAGCGAGTCCGGATTTGGATCAACGCTGTGACACTCCTGTTGCAGCGACGGCATGATGGACGAACTGTAGAACCAGGCTCTGATCCTTGATTCCTCGGGCGGAAGAGTGACGGAAGAAGGGAGGCAAAGACGCTCGACAGAAGTCGCACAAAGTATAGAGGCAGAAAGAGGTGGTTTAGGGAGGGCTGAGTTTGGGACACGATCTGAGCGGGGGAGAGCATCATTTCGGGAGACCCGAGTCTATATACTTTGCGAACACTGACACAACCAGAACGTGGGGAGCAGTAAGACACACCGTACCCCCCTTTTCCTGTCTCACGGTCAGCGGGGGGCTGAGTACGACCACACTCAAACTCGAACAACGACGTAAAACCTTCCCGCCGTCATGTTCCTATTCAGGAAAAAGGAAAGGGCTGTCACATTCGAACCACACTTGGACACTCTCAAGCTCCGAGCGAATCGCGGCAACTTTATTTTCCCACGAAACCCACCGAACGACCGACGACAAACGCAGGTTGCACAACGTCAGCCTTTGCTCGCACTGCCATCATCCGGCGGGTCAAGGAGCGACAAAAAGTGAAACCCCTTTTGTTCATTCGTCCCACATCTTGTTCCGCCAGGCGAGATGATTTGCACTCCACGGCCTCCCCGTAAGCAATGATGCTTGTAGTACACCGGTGCGAAAATGTTAGCGCAAAACGCTCGTCTAGAACGCCGTTACGGAATGCCTTTGCGAAGCTGAAACCCGCTCTCGAAAAAATTACCCGAGGCGATCCTGCTCGCAAACAAACACATGTCACGCCGCACAAAAGGAAATTTCCAAATGTAGTCAGCGTTTTTGTGCAACTTCAAAACGAGAGTTGCCAAGCCAACGTATGCTTTCTCGCGAGTTGCCTAGTCCCTCGCATCCTCTAGTTCCGTCGATGAACGGGGAAGCGGTTGCGAGGTGAGTTAGTGCGGAGACTAACGCACGTCGGTACGAGTTTCGCGAGTGAAAAAAAGGAGGGCGCTTTGTGCAGTATGACTGAGGATGTCATGCTTTGGAGGTGGGATGCTGTTCCTCGGAAGCAGGGTTCCGTCTCGCGTCTCGCCAAAAAAAACCGCCAAGTGACAGTCTAGCGTCGAAATTCTAGCGGAAGCGCGGTGACTGTCGATCCGAGCCAAAGCCCTCTCCGTTCGACCATCGTCTCTGCGACCAAGCGCGCCCACGCTGACGATGCTGTCATCCGCGGATTTGCTGTGCAAAGCCGTGCGAGTGGCGTACAAGCACCTCACATTCGAAGGCTCGAAGCTGACACACAAAAAGCCACCTTGCCACGATGACCTTCCCCTACAGTGCAAAGCGGAAAAAAGCACGTGGAATTTTCCGTGACCGCCGGCGATTTTTTTTCCTGTCCGAAAACAAAAAGAAAACGACGTCAGAAGGTGTGGCTGCCGCGCTGGTGCTGTACAGTCATCAAAGTGTACCGCAACTCTTTCTCGGTGTAGCAGCTTGTGGCAAGACGTCACATAGTCGGTCAACCTCTCCGTAGTCGGCGCAATAAGCTTTCGACACCCACTCTCCGTACGAAAGGCGGGACAAGCATTTGATTGGCGAAACGCTTCACCCACCACATGGCGCGCCGCGGTGCTTCTTTACGAAACGCTTACGCCTCGGTGGTTGGGCAGGAACAAAATTCCACATGTGCAAGGCACAGACACCTTTGTGCGAGGATGCAGCACAGCCTCGGCCCTTGCGCGTCGTTTGTGTCGCATCTGACTCGCAAAAGGGCTGGGTCGAGAGGAGCGGAGGGACGACCGCGTGGAATGTGCTGCGCGAAAAAACAACGGATTCGGAAGGTCCGCGGATGGTCCGAATGTTGCACAGTGTTCGGTGGAGAGCTTAACTTTGATTTTGGTTGTGATTGTGACAAAGCGTTGTACAGTAGCTGCCATCGGATATCACGTTCGTTCGTTGTCACTTTGAGAGCACGTTGCGAGGTTGGCATGGCCTCACACCGATATGGCCGTGGTCGGGCGCGAGTGCGATCGAAGGCAAACGCGGTTGCAGCTCAGCAAAAGCCTTGAGTTCCGAACCACGACTCAGCCGTCTCTTCCGACATTCTCCATCAGCTCGACTTGGCGATCACTGCGCAAACCTTCTACCGACTCGACAACGCTCAACACTCGAACGTGCAACCAAAGCAAGGCTTCCATTTCCCATCAAACAAGGGGTACCCCTTCGCAACCGAGCCAACTTGGCTGGTTCTCTCTCACGAAAATCCATCGTCTGTGCACCTTACGGACAATTTAGTTTTTCGTAGAACCAAATGCCGAAATGAGGTGACGTAGGATCTACACTGCGCGCTCTCAGCAAGGGTCTTGAAGCAAAGGAGCGAATTTCATGCCGAGTTCAGATCTCAAACGTGTGCAGCAGCAGATCGTGAGCTCCCGCTTCTGTACAGCCAAGCAAACTGCTGCGTTGTGCCGTTGCCCTGGGTCCAGTGACCACAGCAGCGGTTCCACCTCATTGCTCTCCACCACCATCTCACCCCATCCACTCCACTCAACCACAATGTCTTCCCAGGGTCCTACCGTCCTGCTCACCGGCGTATCCGGCTTCGTCGGATCCCACGTCCTCGACCAGCTTCTCCGATCCGACCGCAACTACCACGTCACCTGTGTCATCCGGTCCAAAGCCAAGACCGAACCGTGGCTGTCTCGTCAGTTTTCCTCCGACTTTGGGTCGCGCATCGATGTCGTCGAAGTATCCGACCTGCTCGCACGCGGCAGTCTCGACTCTGCCGTCGAGGGTAAGGACTACATCGTCCACGTAGCCTCGCCCTACGTTCTCTCCGCGAAGAACAACAAGAAGGACATCATCGAGCCGGCCATCCATATGACGCGAAACGTGCTCGAAGCGGCGCTCAAAGCGGAGAACGCCGCCAAAGCTGCCGGCCAGACACCTCGACTGAAGCGTATCGTCGTCACCTCGTCCTTCGCGGCCATCCTCAACCCGCTGCGCGGCATCGAGAAGCGCGACTACACCTACACCGACGCCGACTGGCAGCCGATCCAGTACGCGTTTCTCGGCAACTTCTACTCGCCGCTCGCCTACCTCATCTCGAAAACCCTCGCCGAAAAATCCGTCTGGTCGTTCCTCCAGAAACACAACCCGACGTTCGACGCAGCCACCGTCAACCCGCCCAACATCTACGGACCCATCATCCACGAGATCAAATCCGAAGACGCCATCAACACCTCCTCCGCCGAACCGTGGAAGCTGTACAAAGCCGGCGCACCGGACGGCGACGGCAAGGTGCCCGTCGAGCAGTTCTGGTCCTTCTGCGACGTCCGCGACGTAGCCAAGATCCACGTCGCTGCCCTCGACAACCCCGCCGCCCACAACACCCGCTACATCGCCTGCGGAGGCACAGTGAGCTGGCAGGAGGTCGCCGACGAAGTTCACTCCAACCCCGAGTATCCGCAGGAGCTAAAGGATCACATTCCAAAAGGTAATCCGGGTCGGAAAACCCGCCCCACAACACTGGCCAAATTGGACACGAGCAAGGCGCAGAAGGAGCTGGGAATCACCTTCACCGACTGGAAAGAGTCGGTGATCAAAGGCTCGTTGTACAGCTTCATGCGCATCGAGAAGGAGTGGTCTCAGCAGTAGGTTTCCGTTGTTTTGCTCTCAGATACCCCACCATGTGCTCGATCTCGTCTGTCGACTCGAAGTGTTCCGGAAGAACCGATGGAAATGTAAAAGACTTGTCTCGCTCGTGACGATTCTGATATGACATTATGTGATTGCTATAAATGTTCGTGTCTGTTTTATCCAGTTCAAGTCCTGCAATGAGTAGAAGAATCGAGATTGGGTCAGCCACACGAACCATCAACAACTCGCTCTCGACCTCTGCACTTACTCGACACGGTGTCCACTCGCGGCCTGCTTGGCGGCTTGCAGTGCGCCCAACGCAGCTGTTCAGAATCAAACCAAAGCGAAATCAGTCTTAGTGTCTGTGCGCAACTGTCTCGCTTGCAATCAAACTCACCTCCAACACCACTTCCATCCTTTGCAAGTCCAATCTTGACGCGCTTCTCGCCTTGCTCGCCGATCAGTTCCCGCAGAGCTCCTCGCATGCGTTCCTCAAAGTCTGTATAGCAAAACGAAAAGATCGTCAGCTTTGTGTCAAAGGTCGACCAGCAATAACTCGACCGCCATACTTACGCGGATAATACTCAATGACGCTCCCATCCATCCCCACTTTCACACCATCGTCATCCGCACCTTTACCCTGCACGTTACCCGTCTGAACCATCGTAGCAGCAATCGCTACCGCACTCAACCTCGCCGCTCTCGTCCCCACGACCTCGCAAACCGTGCGCACCGTCTCGACATCCTCGGTCGAAACGTACTCGTCCTTGACGCCCATCGTCTGCACCAACACCTTGCGCGTCGCGCTGCCGACCGACGAAGCATCCTCCTTGTCCGCCTCGATCGCCGACATGTACGCCGTATCGAAGGCGTACTGCGTGTTGAGCGCTTTGCTCGAGAACCCTTGGAACAGCACCAGCTGATCGATGAGGTGCAACAGCACGCACCGCGTCACCTCGCCGAGGTACATGCCGCTGATCATCTTTTCGAAGATGTGGTTCCTCGGACGGATGGATTCGCGATCCACCTGGTTGTCAAAGATGGTCACGGGCAGCGCTTTGCGCTCGTCGTCGAACCCACCCCATTCCGTGTTGACGACCATGTGCGTCACCGATCCCTGGGCCGTCTTGAGCTTTTTGATCTTGCTCAGATCTTCGAGGTAGGCGCCGTTGGTCCCCGTACCAAAGATGGCACTGATCAGCGCACCTTTCGAAGCATACGCGTGGGCCAGCAGCGCACCGACGGTGTCGTTGACCAGAGCGCTGCATCTGACCTTGATATGCTTTCGGTCGAGCGCCTCCTGCAACAGCTGCACCACGTCTTTACCAGGTGCATCGGGGCAGTTGAAACCCTTGGTCCAGTGAATCAAATGTCCACGATCGATCGCAGACTGCTCCACGGGGAAGCTGAAAGTGAACCCGAGATGCAGCACGTCTTCGAGCGACGTAGTGCCAAAGTCGGTGAGAAAGTTGTCCACACTGGTAGCCATGTAGTCGAAGAGATCGCGAACGGGACCTTGCTTGAGCTGATCCGACACCTTGTACTTTTCCTGCTTGATCGCAAATGTGCCGTTGCCGTCGAGAGCCACCTCGCAGACACGCAAGTTGGTTCCTCCCAAATCGAGCGCGAGGTAGGTGCCCTTCTCTGTGCCAGTGGGGACACCGGTGACGAAGGATGGAATCATTTGCATCTCGGCACCATGGTTGGCGAGTCCGTAGTCGTACAGCTCCTGGAAGCGGGCGATCAGCGATTCGAGTAGCGGCTTGTCGAGCGTGAATTGCTCGCGAATCGAGTCGACGGCTTGCTGCCGTGATACAGATGGGACGGCTGGCATTGTGAATGGTGTTTGCAAGGAAGGGCCGTTGAGGTCAAATCCAGCGCAGGAGAGAGGATTCGATGTGGCCAGGCGGTGCTTCCGGAGTAGGAGTGGTGTGGAAGTGTGGAAGGTGGGGAAGGAGAGATGGAGAAGTGTGGGCGTTGGCGAGTGAGAAGTGTTGGAAGAATCGATTGAGATGGCTGATGCGCTCCTCCTCCTTTTCGCTCAAGCCAACGGCGAGATTCGAGGTGAAGCGGCCCTTGTTTGCCTTTCCCAGCCAGGGTCACGCTGCCTCGCTTGCTGTGCTTTGCCCAGAGAGCGAGCGGACTTTAGAAAAAATAATAATCTTGGCAGCGAGTAACGACCGAATCGAGGCAGCAAAGCGCAGAATGGAAGTTGTGAGTGTTGGGCCGAGCAAAAAAAAAGATCTTCGGAGGAACTCAATTTTGTGATTTTTTCTCTCGCCCGTCACATTTGATTTTGGCGGGCAGAAAGCGCCGTCTGCATCGCCAGTCGCAGTTGCTGTCAGCACGAGATACGTCAAGGTGCGCCAAAAGGGTAATCGAGCAGCGCACAGATTCAGTCACTCGAATGGTCACAAAAAAACTTGGCTGCAACTGGCCTTCTTCCCGTTCGAACACCTCGTGGCTTGACGGCGTATGCCCCGTGGCCCGATCCCATCGCCAATCGGGTCGATTCACTCGAATGACCACAAGGGTCCTCTTGATTGCGAAGGTTTATCTCAAAGACCGATGCTCAGCCTTTCACTTTGGCGTGGCTGCATGACAAACGTCTTAAATTGTGATCACGTTCTTGCTGCTGCCTCGGACACGTTCTCATCAGCCGTCTGCTCTCCTTGTTTCGTCTTAAGATTGGCTCTGCTCGGATAGCATGCCGTTCCATCCCCGCATCCGAGCTTGCCGTGCAAATGGCGAACTGCCAAGCGTCGTTCGTGCCGCTGCGCCAATCCGTTGGCTCTTCGTGAATCTGTATATAACCTCGGTCCCCGACTGACGAGGCTCCCCTCATAGATCCCTTCTCATCTACCGCAGGACACCCTCGAGCTGTCCATAGCGACCAGCATGCCAGCCCTCACGCAGAGTCTCAGTCACTCGGCCCCAACACCGCATCTTCCTGGCCCCAATCTCTTACCACCCGACATCTTCCACAACCTCGGCCAGTACTCTCCTTGGTTCCCCGCAACCTCCTCACCCGACGATGCCGATACCTCAGACCGATGCACAGTGACATTTGTCAGCCAGCTCGAACGACACGGCTCCCGCTACCCCACCGGTGGAGCCTACAAGCAGCTGCGCAAGACCCTCCGTCAGATCGCTAAGCACCTCGACCATGTACCCGATGCAAGCAAGCATGTCAAAGCGACCGAAGGGCTCGACCCAGAGCTCAAGTGGCTCAGACACTGGGTGGAAGCGAAGAAGTCCGAAGATGGAGGTCTGCGCAATCGCTTGGGTAACTCCGAGTTGACCCCGTATGGCCAGTATGAGGCGTACTCTTCGGGTTGGCGGTTTTACGAGCGGTATGCTCACCTTTTTGGCGATGAGCAGATCGAGGTCAATGCAGACTACGATGTAGGAGTCGTGAGCACGCCTACAAGCTCCCATTCTGTCCTCAACCGGCTGTGTTCGACGCCCGAATCACCCGCATCCTCCAACACCTGGTCCGCGCAGCACGTCTTCTCGCGCCTCCGTCAAGGCGTATGCCGCATCCTAGCTCCTTCCACGTCCTCATCATCGCCGCAGCAAGCTCGCACCCACTCGACCCGCCCCTTCGTGCGCGCTTCCGGCGCAGACCGAGTCATCACCACCTCCCGCTTTTTCCTCCAAGGCTTCTCCCACTCCCCCAACAAACCGTTCCGCCACGCTCCTCCCGAATCCGCACCATGGCCCCCAAAAGGCCGACCCGTCCACCTCGACGACCTCAAAAGCACCAAACCCCACCGTCGTATCCTCCACCTCCCCCACCCCGACGTCGTCATCCCCGAAGCGCGCAAAGCGGACAAGCTCGGCCAAGTGCTCAGCAACAACACGCTCGACGTCTACACCTGCGACGCCTTCGAACGCGACTTCCGCGACAACGCGCAGAGCCCGGCGTCGACCCGGACGGCTGCGTTCGCGAGCAACGCCACTGCTGCGATTCGCGCACGTCTCGCGAGTCAGCTCGGTGTCAGGAGGGGGGGAAGCAAAGATCGACGTGGTGAGAGGATCCATCTGGAGCCGAGTCAGGTGCTGCAGCTGTTCAGTCTGTGCGCCTTCGATACGGTGGCTAGGTTGGATCCGTACGGGCTGCTGTACGGGGAGCTGGAGAGGAACGATGGTGCCGTAAGCCCCTTTTGCGGTCTTTTCGAACCGCAAGAGTTTCGGACCATCTACGAGGTGGCGACGGACATGGAGAAAGACTACGGGTTTGCACAGCACAACCCCTTCCACAAGGCGCTGGCAACGCCGTGGCTACGGGAACTGCTTGCTAGACTCGAGCATAGACCACCAGTCATGAACCCACCCACGTCGATCAATACGACGCTCGATAAAGATCAGCACACGTTTCCTATCCCGTCGTCGGCGGGTGGCCACAGAGCATTCGTCGACTTTACACACGACAACCAGCTCGCACCCGTCATCGCTGCGCTGCGTCTGCGGGATGAGGGGCAGGAATGGGCGACGTCGCTGACTACGCCGTTCTCTGGAAGGCTGACCGTGGAGAAGCTGGACTGCGGCGAGGACGAGGAGTACGTGCGCGTGTTGGTGAACGATAAGCCGGCCAGTGTCGCGGAGGGCAGCTGGTGTACTGGCGCGAAAGAAGGATCTATGGCTCACGGCGATCAGCTCTGCCCTCTGTCAGCGTTTTTGCGGCCTCTCGAGTGGGTTGATGAAGCGAGAGAGTGGGACAAGTGCTACTCGAAGAAGGACAAGGAGAGCGAGCACACCGCCGCCTGACCAGTCTAGACTTCACAACCCATCAACTGTCTCCTAAAAGCTGTAATTCAATGATGATCTTCTCCCTACGACACAGACAACACGAAATTCGCGAACATGTGCGCGGGCGACACTTCTCTTGACGCTCCTGGTGAGCGTCACTGGCTGACACCTGTTTTGCCGTACGTATCCCGCGTCACCTGGCGCACATCTTGACGCTCGTCTTACCTTGCGCAGACCAAAAACAATGATCTCAACTGCCACTGCCACCTCCAAGACTCAAACCGGCGATAGCAGACACTACACAAACACGCTCTCACTCAGGACTCAGGAATTCAAGAAGCTCAGCGTAGACGACTCAGTTACTCAGGTGCTCACGCGTGTGGAGAGTGAAAAATGCGGTATATGCTGTGCTTCGAGTCAGATTTTGTGCGGTGGTCCAAAACAGGCGTCACCTAAAGAAGCGTCGGGCCTGACGCCATGCTGTGTGTCTAGAAGAGCGTCAGGTGGCACCTGTTTAAGACCCATTTGGCCGAGGAGACGAAGAACAGAGCTTGGCCTATGATGTGTGCCGTTGACGCTCGTGTGACGCCTGCACAAGTGCAGGATGAGCGTCATCGGCGCACACGTCCGCGAATTTCGTGTTGAGAGTCGAAGCTCGGCGTGAGCTTGTTCCTTGATCTGAAGTACGAGGAGTGCTGATGAAGTGCGAGATCGAGATCGATCGGGCTTGCAGCAATGAATCGGCTTTAGGAAGAAAGCGGACGGAGAAAATCCAAAAAAGCACAGAAAAAAAGAGCGCCTGCGGCACAGATCTCGTAAGCCGTCTCTTCATCCGTCAGTGCTCCTTTCCTTGCCTTCCTACCACAACATCAACATGACATAGCCTCACAGGCATCTATACCACATCGTACGTATCCACCGCCGCATTCTCCCACTGCGTCTACTACTGCTGCTTCTGGTACAATACATCCGGCAATGAGCGATCGCGCTAGGTTATAAAAAAGCGCTCAACATATCTGGCACCTCTTCGCCGAGCCCTTGGCTCTGATGGGCAAGTCCTTGTGGCTTGTTCTTCATGCTTTGGTCGATGCCGCAACTCTTGATTTCTGAGCCGTCTTTCTTCACTTCGAGGAAACATTTACCCGCAACAGCAGCAGTAGTAGCAATCGTAGCAGCACACGACTCGTCTCTCCGACTGGACATGAATGCTGACTTCTTCCCGCTTTTCTGTTGATGCAACTCTCGCAGTAATCATACACAATGTTTCGGCCATCATCAACCCTCGCGTTCCGCTCGACGTTACGAACGCTAGCCTCAGCATCCAACCAACCCATCCCGCCCGGCTCCGAGATCAACGCAGTCAAACGCACCGCCGCAACCATCCTGCCACCCATCAAGCTCTACCGCCGCATCATCCGTGCCCATCGCAAGCTTGACGCTGACATGCGCGCTGTCGGCGACAACTACGTCAAAGACGAATTCCGTCGTCACAAGTCCATCGACAACCCACTACAGATAGTCGGCTTCTTGAGCTCGTGGAAGATGTACCTCGACCAGTTGGAAGTCGCTCAGGGTCAACCGGGTGGCTTCCGCGGTCAAAGATTGGACGCGCAGCTGTTGGAAAAGATGTCGGACGAACAGATCTATCAGATTCACGAGTTGATGACGGCGACGCAGGAGGCGTATTCGGACAAGGCGCAGGCGCATCCACCGCAGCAGCAGAGAGAGATGGCGGAGAAGGCGGCTGCGGAGGCTGGGATGTCGGTCAAGAAGGATGAGTGATGTTCCTCAACCCTACGACCAAGCCTTTGTCTGCTTTACCTTTACATACCTCTCATGGTGCTTCGCTGGCGTCCACCGCTACTATACCCTTCTTTCCTCTTTGTTCTTCGCATTGCATTTCCATTCAGTCTGTTCATCTGCTGTATTTCTAATCTCAACTTTCCTCCATCGCATCTATTCTATTCTATCGTGTCGTGCTCATCTTGTTGCTGTGCTGTTGCGGCCAAGGTATCGTCGAGATGAGGTGGTGAAGTGAAAAACCGGGATTCGGCCCGTTGCGCGCTTTCAAGCCTAGAAAATTTCTCGTGACTCAGAAGAAAGCGTTTCCTTTCCAAGACCCTTGCTTAGCTCCAACTTCGACCACTTTCCCCTCATCGCACAGCATGGGCCATCATCGAGGCTCCGAAGGCGGGCCTTCCACCAGCATCACCGTCCGTCAAGATGGCCTTCGCAAAACCAAGCCCTACTGGTACGAATTTCAGACGTACTCCAAGCTGCGCTGGTTTGGACGCGAACTCATCGAGATCATGACTACCGAGTTTCGGGATCGAACCAAAGAGTACTACGTTTGGGCGATTCACAAGGGGATTTGCAAGGTGAACGGCAAGAAGGCAGCAATTCATCAGACTATTGGAGATGGCGATAAGATCTGCAACAGCGTACATCGACACGAACCGCCGGTGACAGACGAACCGATCAAGATTATCCATCGTAATGACGAGGAGGGGATTCTGGTGATCGTCAAGCCCGGGTCGATACCTGTTCATGCTGCGGGGAGGTACCTCAGGCATACACTGACGGACCTGTTGCGGACGGAGCATGGCATAGAAATGGTTTACACTACGAACCGACTAGATCGACTGACGAGCGGGATCATGGTCTGCTCAACGAAGAAAGAAACCGCTTCGAGGCTGGGTGCGCAATTTGCGGCCGGTCAAGTCAGCAAAGCCTACGTATGCCGTGTTCGTGGCAAGTTCCCGGAAGGAGAGATCGTCTGCAAAGAACCGATCCTCACTATCGACCGTCAGAGCGGAGTCAACATCGTTCATCCGAAAGGCAAGTTTTGCGAGACCATCTTTGTGCGTCTCTCGTACGACGCCGGAATGGACTCTTCGGTGGTCTTCTGTCGACCAATCACGGGACGCACACATCAGATTCGAGTGCACGTCCAATACCTCGGCCACCCAATCTGCAACGATCCCATCTACGGCCATGACGTGTGGAGCAAAGTGGATTCTTCCTCTTTCGCTAAAGTGATTCCGGATCAGTGGAAGAAAGTCGGTGGTGAAATCGGCCAAAAGGAGGTAGAGATGATCGTCGATGCGATCAAGGGCGATCAGGATGGCCAGGAGGACTGGGCGAGGTGGAAAGACGAAGTGCTGTTCAAGGATATGATTGCGCAGGAGGGGTTGGAGAACGTCAGCGTTCCTGGTCCTAACGGGCGGTCCAGTCGACCTTCGGACGAGTTGCTGAAACGAGCACTGCAGAAGCTGGAGGAGGAAAAAGGAGAAGTGCCTTCCAAGGGCCTCAACCGACCAGTAGACATCGAAACAGCATGGCAGAAGAGGGTGCGGGAACAGTCGTCCGATTTCTGCGCGGAATGCAAGATTCCGCTGCTACCCGATCCCAAACCGGAAGAACTCTACATTTATCTTCATGCGATCAAGTACTGGACGGACGAATGGTCGTTCCAGGACGCCTTGCCGTGGTGGGCGAGGGAAGATTGGAAATCGATCACGCCACATGGTTCGGGCACGGGCGAAGATGCGGCAGAAGCGACGCTGCCGGAAGGTTTGGCGATGGCACACAAGACCGAAGCCCAGCTTTCCAGCGCAGCGATCTCGAGCCTGATCACGACCGAGATCGAGGAGAAAGCGTCGAGACTGGCGGAGCCGCACAAGTACGCCCAGCAAGATCAAGGTGTTGAACTGACCCAGCTGAAACAGTTGGTAGACTTCCCACCCGTCCAGGCTTCTTCAGCCACATCAAACAGCGCAATCACCGCAGCAACCGAAGGCATCGACGTCCCCATCGTCTTTCAAGTCTTTGGCGGCTGTGAAGACTTTGCTCAACGCGAGATCATCCAGCAAACACTTGCACGTGCCTCTCTCGGGAAAGATACACTAGTCCCTCGCAACGGCACTTCATCCAGCATCCACTCGGGACACGTAAGAGTGCACGGCATTCAACTGGGCAAATACGCACTGGAGGCCTACTTTGATGCCAAATTGGGCATCGCCAAAACAGCGTACCTCTTGACAGCGTTGCACGAGTTTCCGAGGGAATTGGCGAAGGAGCTCAAGCACGAGAAGTACATCGGTGGCGCGAGCAAGCGGGCGAAATGGAAGGCGAAGGAGTTGCGAAAGGCGTTAGCGAAGAAGGAGGGGAAGAAGATGGGGACTCAGCCGACGACGCCAGGGTTGATCAGCAAGCCGTCCATTCTTGGTGGAGCGGATGAGACTTTGGTCGCGACCGAAGCTTCGGCAGCTGAAAACAAAGGAGAACAGGCTCAGTCAATTGCTTCAAATGCAACTACTGGCGAGCAAGCAGAGAGCTCAGCAGCCAGCGAGGCCGACGCAGACGAAGGCTCTCCCTTCCCATCAGAAGTTAAACTCCTCAGCCTGCTCGACGACATCTGGGAAGCTTCTCGTCCACAGCTCGACCAAGCCATTGATCGCTGGCAGAACATCATGACCGCCACCACGGGCCAATCCGTTTCTGCAGAACAACGCACCTACCGAGCCACCGTCGACCGCGCAACCTACAACCTGCCGAGTCTCAACTCGCAAACCATGGAACGCTACGTCGGCGAGCTCGCGTGGGACTGGCTCAACGGTCCCAACACGCCCAACGACCCAGCCACACCCACAGCCTGGAAGGTCGACTTGGAACGACCGATGCTGGATATCACGCTGAAATTCTTCCCCGGTTTCGGTATCGGAGACGAGTTCGAAAAGGAGCTCAGCGAGGACGATGACCCTGCGCTGAAGACGGAAGGTCAGATAGCGTTTATGATCAAGCTGCCCGCTCCGGTGACACAGAACCCTCGACGACCAGCGGGGCGCAATGCGCTGTTGGTCGGGGGCACAGCGATGGCCGAGTATCGTGCGGCGAGTCTGGCGCTTGCTTTGCCACTGCCTATCGAACGCAAGGGACCCAATGGTGTCGAAGCGGCCAGCTCGATTCGAGTGCTGGAGCCGTGCTGTGGTCACGGATCGCTGGTGTTCGAAACAGCAGCGATGATGGAAGCGCGTGGACTGCAAGGTGAGGTGCTGGGATGCGATATCGATGAGGAGACTGTTCAACGAGCGATGCAGATTTCTACGCTCGCTGGGTTTGATTCAAGCCCTGCTGTCAAAGTGCACTTGCGAGGAGTAGACGCAACCGACCGCGCCTCTCTCGAGTCCTTTGTTGGCGGATTCGGCAGCATCGATGCAATCATCACGGACTTGCCCTGGGGTAAAAGGGAAAAAGCCTCGCAATCGCTCTCCAAGCTGTACCACTTCTTCCTCGAATCGTGGTATCCTATTCTTCGCACAGGCGGGTACATTGTCACAGTCACAGCCGAACACAAGACGCTCTCAAGAGCTCTAGCCGTGTTTGAAACGACGTGCAGGAAGAAGCGGCTGGGAAGCTACTTGAAGATGGAAGACGTGCGGTTGTTGGAGGAGCTAGGAGGAGAAGTGGGGGGATTCGAAGAAGACAAGGTGAAAAAGCAGGGTGTGTTGGAGGCCAAGAGGAACACGAGGATGAGGAAGGTCGAGATCGGGTATCATGTGTATGCTTTCTTGATTCGGAAGGTTGCGATCTAGCGGTGGAATGGGTTCTGGCGGGGGAGCAAGGTGGTCCCACGTCGGACGATCATGAAAGCTGCACAACGTCAATGCATTCGATCCTGGTCCCCCACATTATTGTCCTGTCAGATTGGTCTTGGAGACGACCGCCGCGTGGAGGAGCGGAGTTTGGCGTGCATACCGCCCACACTGCTTGCTGCTGTCGGCAGCATGCTGGTCCATCCTACGCGAGCCTGAATCCGAATGGCGAGCGCGGTCAACCAAAAAGCTTAGTCGAAGCAGAGCAAACGACACACAAGGCGGTGCTGCAAGCTCTGCAAGTCTGCATCCGCCACATGGTCGCACACAAATTATCCACAGAAAAATCCGGTTGAGAAGCCACAGCCTCATTTTGGCAGCTGTGCCGATCGGATTTGCCGACGGAAGCCTGTGCGACAAACGTCGTCACTGGTTGAAGATCACTCATACCGTCACGGGTCGCACCGATTCGCTCACCACCATCGCATTGTCGCAGAGAAGGAACACGTTTGCAATGACGAACTCTCACAACGATGACCTGGTTGCTCGATGGTGACGGCATACACGGCGATGTTGGAACGTCGACTCTCTTTTTTTTGGTCTGGAACGGTCAATTCAGCTAGAAGCCGGGATTAGGAAAGTCAAAAAAAAGCTCTGCCGTCGGTGTGCCTGGAGCAAGAAGTTGAGCGTGCCGGTCAGCAACGGATTTTGTGACAGGGTTGCACCAGTCGGTCAGTGTGACAGTGTGCGACATGATGCCGCGAAAATCGAATTTCCTTGCGGCCTCGCGGTCGGTCGACGGAGCGAGCGTACGTCATTGCTCTTTGATGCGACTGCGACTTGCCAAGAACGGCACACAGCCTTTTTGCGCTCTCCCAGGATGCTGTGCTGCTGCTGCGACTTTGAATTGCGCCCGCATGCTTCTCTTTCCTGCGGATGTGCCGCTCTCTCTTTCGCACTGGTCTGCGGAATTCAGGGTCTTGCTCACTCTTCTCGGTAAGCGTTTCGCTTCGCAATGACCTCTCTCCTTCTCCAAACGAGCGAGCGAGCGAGCGAGCGAGAGAACTGTGCTGTGCAGCGGCAAGAGAGCGCTGACATCAGAAAAGTGAGGGAGAGTGCGGTTCGATTCTTCCGAACTCGTCATGATTGTCACTGTGACGGGCCCTCGGATTCCCATAAGTACTCTAGACTGTCACACCTAACTCCGCCCCCTCGCTCGCACCTCTTCTTCTGACCACCATCCAACAGCTTCAAAGCAACACCTTACCTCGACGCTCCAAGATCCAGTCAGCTCGCAAGATCTAGCGCCGCCGAAATGAAGCTCACCGGCACCACCACTTTGGTCTCGTCCGGCTTGCTCGCCGCTTCGGCCGCCACTACCGCCTTTGCCGCTCCTGCTCCTGCCTCTGCCTCGTCCTCAAGCAGCTCTACACCGGTCCACATCCCCATTCAGAAACGATCCGTCGTCAAGCGATCTGGCAACGACCTCCTCCAATGGGCCTACGACCAAAAATCCATCCTCCAATCCAAGTACAACCTCGCACCCGCTTCAACCTCGAACCAGCGTCGTGCAGGCGCAACCTCGCTCACCAACGTCCAGTACGACTCTTCCTGGGTCGCCCCCATCTACGGAGGTACACCGACCAAGCAGTACGAGGTCGTGCTGGACACGGGCTCGGCCGATCTGTGGATCTCGTCGCAGTACTACAACCCTTCGTCCTCCAGCAGCTTCCAGAACCAGTCGACGCCGTTCAACATCCAGTATGGTTCCGGCTCGGTTTCGGGGTACGAAGCGACGGATAGCTTCACGCTCGCTGGCACGACGGTCTCGGATCAGCACTTTGCCGTTGCCACTTCGGTTTCTTCCGGATTGACCAGCGCTGCGATGGAAGGCATCATGGGGATGGGTTTCCAGAAGCTGGCTGCCTCGGGTGAACCCCCACTCTGGGTCGCTTCCGGCGTCAACACGTTCTCGTTCTACCTCGAACGCGCAAGCCTCACTTCGCCCGACCAGACCCAACCCGGTGGCGTCTTCACGCTAGGCGGCACCAACTCGTCCCTCTACCAGGGAGACATCAGCTACAACTCGCTGCTCGAGGAGCTCTACTGGATGGTGCGTCTCGGAGCTGCCGGCACGCGCGGGTCCAACGTCGACCTCGACGGCCTCAGCCGAGCCGCCATCGACACGGGTACGACGCTCATCGGCGGTCCGGACTCGGTGGTGCAGTCGCTGTACAACCAGATCCCCAACTCGCGCAGCCAGGGCAACGGATACTACTCGTTCCCGTGCAGCTCGTCGGTCGACGCTACGCTGACGTTTGGCAGCCAGCAGTACACCATCCCCGACTCGGACTTCATCGCGGGGACGCTCGACAACTCGGGCCAGGAGTGCCTCGGCGCCTTCTTCGGCCTGGGCTCGTCGAGTCAGACGGATCTGCAGTGGATCGTCGGCGATGCGTTCCTCAAAAACGTCTACTCGATCTTCACCACCAACGGCAACAACGGCGGCGCTGCCGTAGGCTTCGCTAGCTTGGCTTCGGGGTTGAACTCGGGGACCAACTCGAAGAGCGTCAGTACCTCGACGAGCAGCAGCAGTGCCAGCAGTCCGGCGGCGCGAAGTGCGACGACCTGGAGTTTGGGGGCGATGGCTGCTGCAGTAGCTGTGCCCGTGTTGGCGGTCGTGTTTGCTTAGAATGGAACACTTTCTTTGTCTTTGTTGCTCTCGCATCCTGTATTTTTCGCATCTGCACACCCATTTACACACACTCCCTCAAAAGGCTGACGAAAATGAGTTCCTCGTGTGCGAAGACTGACATGACTGTGCGTGCAAACAAACTCTTGGTATCGTATGGTATCCTCCCCGTTTACCCCTTCCCGCTCGCTCACCGACACAACGGCGACCCCTCCCTGCACACCGGCGTCGACCTGCCACTCGCCATCCCCGTCAAACCTGGCGTTGACCCTCTCCTTCCTCCTTCACCATCCGCCGTCCTCACCCTTGTCAACGCATCGCCCGCCGCTAGACTGTACCTCCTAGCGCCCGCACCGCCCGCCGCAAGACACTTCTCCTTGGCCAACCTGTCGACTTGATCCTTCCACACTTTCCTGCCCTTCTCCTCCTTGACCGCTTTGGTGGCTAGCGATTTGACGTCGAGATGCGAGAGGTCTACGCTGGACCTGAGGGAGATGGCGTCGATCGATCTGCGCGCTAGGTTCACCGGTGTGCGGCGCGATGCTGCTGACGGCGGTCGTGTGGGGGGATCGTCGGAGAACGTCGGTGATACGATCGCGTGGGGTAGGGGCGATGTTTCGACGTGCGTGTCGAGCGACAGTTTCGGTCTCTGCTGGTGAGCGCGCAGCTGGTGCTTGGCTTTGCTCGTCATCAGCGGCTCGTGGTCGGGGCTGAACGGGTGTCGAAACGCCACATCGTCCCAGGGCGAAGGTCCCAAGCTCAGCGCTCCCGGCGGTAGCACTCTCGGCTGAGGCGCGTGCAGACGCGGCATCATGTGGCCCGAGTCGAAGCCGGCTTCTGCGAGACTCTCGTCCTTCTCCACCACCGGTGCGATCCTGGGCGTCGATGAGGAGGAAGTAGCGAGGAGTTTGTGTGCGTGCTTTGAGGACTTTCGTGGTTGGATGCGATGCTGTATATCGACGGTTGTGGTTGGTGAAGTAGGCGTTACCGGTGACGAAGAAGCGACGATCTCCGCTCTGTGCACGGAAGACGAAGGCTGAACGTTGCCCATCACCCACAACTTGCCTCTCTCCCTCTCACCCACCGTCTCCCGCTCCTCCACCGGCCTCGCCATCGGCGCTCTCACCTGATACATTCCTCCCCCCTTCTCGTTCACCGGACTGCTCGGAGCACTCTCCACCCGCGCATATCCACCTTCCCTCCGCACCCTCTCGCCTCTCGCCGCCGCCTCGGCGCGCTTCCTCCTCTCGCTCCTCCTCCTCTTCTCCAGCTCCCTCTGCTGTATCCTGCTCGCCGGCACGATGCACACGTTGCCTGGACCGCACACGAGCGAATCTTTGCGCGCCAGCTGCGCGGGTGCGTCTTCGGCGAATACCACATCGTACCCAAAGACTCGCGAAAAGACGAACGAGGAGAGGGACGAGAGACGGCGGTTGATGGAGCGAAGCACGGCGTCGATCGTGCGTGCTAGGCTGAGGACGAACGAGTCGATCAGGTTGGTCGCTTGTCGGCTGGTGATGTTTCCCATTGCGTCCTAACTGTGCGTATGGTGGTCGTGGATGGTAGGAGAGAGAGAGAGAGAGAGAGAGAAAACGTCTAGGCGCGAATCATCGTGTCGATAAATGTTGCTATCGTAAGTCGAACGGGTAGAGATGGAGTCGGTCGTCCGAGCAAAGTCGTTGCTGGTGTTCAAGAAGATGGTGTTGGTAAGAAAGTCGACTCTGCTCTCCTCTCCATTGTCGGTGTTGTCTGTGCGGTGTGTGCGGTGTGTGCCTGTGCAGGTGCTGCATAAACCAGCATGCTTTCAGGGGAAAAGCTTCTCGCATTAGCTGCCGTTTAGGGGCTCCTGCGAGCCTGTCAAAATCTCGCAACCGAGCTGTCTCTGGCTTGCTCGAAATTTTAATTTTATTCATTTTCCTTCGCTTCCTGCAGCAGTGTCATCATTTTTCAACTCAACCCCGCCGCCGTTCGGTTGAGATAACCCATCTCGCCATCCCCCTTTCGAGGCAAGATCTACCCGAGACAGCCGCAAGCTCGCATTTGGTTGACCATAATCCGCCATCGTGTGACCGTTTCTTCACTTCAACATCACTTCCCACCGTTGATAGGTTCGAGTTGAAAAAGAAAAAGAACAGGGGTTACGACGGCGACCAACGGCGACGAGAGCTGGGAAGAAATTCAAGCGGAGAATTAAAATAATGTTTATTTTTTCTGTTCAACATCGACCCGCGCTGCACACCGCGACAGACACAAACTGCGAATTTGGACTCCCGCAGGTTCACATGCATGATCTACACTTTACCGCATGCAGCATCGCCCCCACTTTCATACTGTACGCACTGCTTGACGGTCGATCCCAATCCCATTTCGAATCATAGTGACAGTTGACAGAGACGGTATGTAGCAGTAAGTTCGCAAAAGCGAGAAAGTGTTCTGGACTGGAATCTAATTCTTCTCAATCACTTCTTCCGCCAGCCTCTCCAACACCAGCCCCTCTCCCTCTCCCTCCTTCTGCTCTTGCCCTTCAGTCACCCTCCCCAACCCCTCCGCCTCTCCAACCCCCACCTCTCGCCCCTCCCTCCGCACCCTCTCCACCCTCGCATCCACATCCCTCGCAAACGCCGCCAACAGCTTCTCCTCCACCTCCCGCTTCTTCTTACTCCTCTCCCCGCCCTGCCAGATCAGCACCGCCGCGCCGATGCCCGCCAGGAACGAGCACGGCATGAACGTCCCCGTCGACCAAGCCGGGCGGTCGCGGTAGTGGGTAGCGTACCCCCACATGTATCCGCAGAGCAGGCACTGGAACAGCGAGTTGAGGTCGTTGAGGATCGTGATCCACAGCGCAAACGTGATGGAGAAGGCGTGGTGCGTGAACGTCTCGTGCGGTCGATACCACGATTGCGAGTCGGCAAAGGCGGTCTGCAGCGCGTAGAGGTGCGCCGCGTCGTGCGGGTCCAACACCGCGTCTGCTGCCAGCTGTGTGTCCGGCTCCTCGTCCGACGAGTCCTCGTCCGCACCCCGCTTCTTGCGCTGCGCTGGCACCATGCTCGGCACATCGTTCTTGTCCACCAGCTTGGGCAAACCCTGCCTCCTCCTCAACCGCCACGTCTTGTGCTGGTACACCGCGATCCACGCCATCCTCCACGTATCCCTCAGCCTCCACGGTATCAACCCTACACCGGGGATCGTGAACAGCCCGTTCTCAAACTGACTCCACACCTCGACCCAATAATCCTTATTCTTCCCACCATCGATCGCCCCCACCAGAAACAGCACCAACGCCGCTCCCCCAAACACCACCAGAAACCCATACACCCCCGCCACCACCCCCACGGGCGTCTTGAGAAACGCCCACACACCCTGCATCCCGCGCTTGAACTTCTGCCTCTTGGTCAGCAGCTCGTGCACGTACGCGTCCAGATGCAGATCGTCCCGCTCCTGCTTGCTCGACGCACGCCGTCCTTCCTCCAACTGCAGCGTCGCCTCGGTCTCCTCGGCGCGCTCGTCCACCTCTTGCGACGGTAGGTCGATCACCGGCCTCCGATCGTACAGCGCTGGGATGTTGGGGAAGATCAACGAATTGCCAATGTTCGACAGATGCCCCGCGGCAGACACGCCGGGATCGACGACCTCCAAAGTGTCGACGAGGTACGCGCTGTGCTCGTCGGTGAGCGACGACGTTTCTGAGGAGAGTGGTGTATCGGTCGGACTTTGATGCTCCGTCTGCGGGGTGTGCCTTGCTTGTTCCTCCTCCTGCGCCATACTCCCGTACTTGCGGATGAGCGCCATGAACGTCGTCTCCTTCGCCTGGCCTCTTTCCCTCTCTGCTTCCTTCAACGGGTCCAGTGCGGCGATCCGACGCATACGGTCCATCCTTCGCTGTTTCTCCTTCTTCTCTGCTTTGCGGTGGTGCTTCTCCGCCACCCTCCGCACAATCCCATGCGCACTCGGTCGCCCACGGTGCCGACGATGCTCGTAGAGAGAATCATCGTCGTCCTCATTCCCCCTCCTCTTGGCGCTGCCACTCGCCTCGGCCTGAGCCGAAAGCCTGGCGAGATACGACCCCGTCTCCGAGGTCACACTGCCCAAACCCGTCGGTATCGTCGGCACCGCATCCGCGGGTCGCAGCGACGCAGACTCGTACGATGCATGCTTGACTTCCGAATTGAGAAACGACTGCGCTTTAGCGAGCTTCTTCGCTTCCTCGGCTCGTCTCCGTCGGTCTTCCAGGACGTCCTCCGGAACGGCTGAAAGCTCGATTCGATCTTTGGAGGAGGAATCGGATTCCGAGGCCGATGCGTCGCGGGTGCGAATTGTGCTCGTGGTGGCGTTGGATCGACGCCGATGCTTGCGCAAACGCATCGTTCGATGGTGTCGGTGCGCCATGATACCGAAATGGATCGCGCCGAGGGCGTTTGTTTGCAAAGTGTGGATCTATGCGGGTGAAGACGATGTCAGGTGGATGGGTGGATGGTAGTGGTGGTCAAGACGAAAGATAGCGAACTCTCCGATAAATGCCGTTTCTGCCTCATGCGGGGTGCAGCTGCACACTCTTGTCACTTTTTTTCTTTTCTCGCAACCGGAACACGAGCTCCGCCCGCGCTTTGGTACACAATTTTTAGAGTTGAGAGAAAACACACAAAAGCAAGCCGCATACTCGCTTACAGTTCGCGTGCAGCAGTGCCGCTCTCAAGGGTCTCTACAATCAACAACGCCACAGTCACCCACAATGACAAGAAGAAATCAACACACAAGTTTCAATTTAATCGGCTTCCATCAGAGCTGGGCGTGCATCGCCAGCCCACCTAGTGTCGACTCGAAGCACCAGCCTTCCTCGGCCGCGAGAAACCCACCTTCTCTCCCTGCGTAACCGTCGGTGGCGCTTCGCCGTCGATGCCCGTTCCGGCAAACTTGTGCCTCTCTTGAGCGAGCACCTCTTCGATCTCGCTCGAGACGTAGGCATGAGTCAAGTCATCCCTGTCCGACGCTTCGAGCTTCTTGACTACACGCATGCCTGAGAAGCCCTTGACGTGATTCAAAATGATCAACACGTTGCTCGAGTAGATCATACGCGCTTTGACACCGCTAGAGGCGGGGCAGCAGTACAGCATCGCTACAACACTCTCGCCCGATGTCTGCATCGACACATTGTCTAGCCTGTAAAAGGCGATACGAGGGTCGTTTGCGCTCAATGCTGAAGGCAGATCAGCAGGTGGCACAAAGCGAGGCGGCGATTCCAGTTCTACCGTCTCGCTTCGTAGGTCGATAGCCAGCACCACCAAATTCCATTCCGAGGTACCAGATGCAGTCGAAGCAAGACCCTGGATCGCCTCTTGCACGCCATCCCCCCACTTGAACCCAACAGCCGGTCCACCCGCACCGCTGCCAGCACCGTTGCTGCTGATTCCAGCACGTTCGGTCGCCTGCAGCCTGCGCAGGTCGGCGAGCTCCTCTTCACGCTGCGTGAGACCCGTCTTGGAAGGACCCGCACCGGATCCGATCGAAACAGAACTCTGTGCTGGCGCCTTTTCCGCCTCTGCATCTTTGAGACGGGCCTGATCAAGCGAAGTCGGCAACGTTGGCTGCGACAGCGGCGCTGAAGACTCCGCTGAGGGAGAAGAGGGTTCCTGCGGCGCTTTGCTCTGTGCAAACTCCTGCTCAGCTACCGTCACCTTAGACTCTGGCTCGTTGCTGTCAACAGCAGATGTCACATGAGCAGCTGCAGTGAGCGTCGAGTCCGACGGAACTGTCGGCTGTGAGAGGCTCTCCTTCGATCCTGCGACAACCGCCGGAGTCGTGGGCTCTTCCGGTGCTTTTGTCTCTGAAGCAAACTGCTTGGCATTGTCCTCTTTGACTTCAGACGATGTCGGCTCGGCTGTTTGCACAGGAGCTGCCTTTTCGGTGCTCTCCTCTTCTGAAGCAGGCGGCGAAGGGCTCTTGAATGCCGAAGTGAATTCGTGCGAGTTGTACCTTTTGGGAGTGGGAGCCGAAGTCACCGAAGGCTGCTCTGCCTCAGGTACAGGCTGTGGACGCTCCGCAGCAGGGCTCGCACCTCCAGAGCCGCTGGCCACGTTGACACCGGACACGGCCGAGTTGGATCCAAGGTTGGCCGAATCCTTCGAGCCAGATGCCGAGGGTGCGTCGTCGGTCGACCTGAGCATGTTGGCCTTGCTCGTTGAGCCAAAGTTTCTTCGTGCGCCTCCCGAGCCCGTACCTGCTGCCTGCGACGCTGCCATCCCCGTCGTCTTGAGCTGAGGATTCTGATAGTCGTGCTTTCGACTGTTGCGCAGCTTGGTCGGCCACAAAAAGTCCTTGGGTGTCGCACCAAAGATGGTCTCCAGGAAGTTGCGTTCGGTGAGGCCGGCCATCAACGAAGATCGAGTGATGGCGTACTGCATCTTTTCCTTGATCTTGGCGCCGTCCGGTTGGTATGAGCAGCACAACCATTCCCATTCGCCCGAAGCGGACTGACTGTCGAGGCGGTACAATGCATATCCACTGCGCTGGGGATCGTTGGCGAACAGCTTGGAGAGGACAGGTAGGAAGTCATCCTTGTCGCTGACCTCGCTGCTCGAAGGCGGTGCAGATTGAACGAGTTTGAGGAAGCCGCCGTCGTTCTGTACGAGGATGGCACGCACCGACTCGTCTGCCTGCTGGAATGCCTGGGCCAGATCGTCGGCGATGGGAATGTTTGACATGGTGTCCTTTCAAGCGGAATTTGTAGCAGGATGGGTGGGTGGGTGGATGGCGAGCGAGTGGATGGAAGGTGTGTGTGTGTGTCTGTATGCTGATCGTCGTGTGTCGGTCGGACCATCCAACGTCGCTCATTCAACACGGACGCGCTCATTTCGCCCGTTGGCCTACTTTTGGCTGTCTTCTTCTTGCCGCTGCTGCATCGTGGCTATGCTCTTCAGTGTTTTCTGTCTGTGCTCAACGCTGACACCCCTAATTTGGCAGGCAACGGCTGCTGTTGTGGAGTAGAGTTGGACCGTGCAGCGGCGCTCGAAATTCAATTTCGCCAGAGAGAGCAAAATCTCACACCTTTGCATTTTTTGCCGCGCTGCGCTGCGCCGCCTCTCCGGCGCAACCGGCTTCCAGAGGAGAGACCGGTTACTCGATTCTGTATGCAGGCCGAGCTTTTTTGCCTCGTTCAATGCGGGGAGAAGTCTGATGTTGTGGTCACCTTCATCAGCGTTCTTCTCATCTTCACCCATCTCATCTCATCTCATCTCTTCTTCTCACCACACAGCTTCACCTCATCCTCTTTCTCATCTACACTTCAACCAACAATGCCCAAGGACGCAGCCCCCGAAGTCATGCCCGAGCTCGGCGCTCAGCGCCTCTTCTCCCTCGACGGCAAGATCGCCCTCGTCACCGGAGGCGGCACAGGTATCGGCAAGATGATCGCCGCCACCTATATCCGCAACGGCGCCAAAGTCTACATTGCGAGTCGCAAACTCGCCGACTTGCAAAAGGTAGCTGCGCAGTTGAGCAAGCTCGCTCCCAGCGACCCCGAGGGCAAGAAGGGTCTCTGTGTGGCGTTGCAGGCGGACGTCGGTAGCAAGGCTGGCTGCGATGCGCTCGCTGATCAGGTCAAGAAGGCGGAGAGCAGGCTCGATATCTTGGTCAACAACTCGGGTCTGACTTGGGGTGCTCCTATGGTCGATTTCCCCGAGCAGAAGGGTTGGGATAAGGTGTTTGATCTCAACGTAAAGAGTCAGTTCTACCTCACTGTTGCGCTGCTGCCTTTGCTCGAGAACGGAAAGAGCAATACGGAACATGGTACGGTGCTCAACATCGCTTCGACCGCCGCTATTGTGCCGCTCGCTGAAGGAGGGCTTTCTGCTCCCGGTAACGGAACCTACTCTTGTAAGTCCTCTTTCCGTCTTCAAATACGTTACATCCTCTCAACTCTCACTGACCGCTTCTCTTGCTCGCCACAGACCAACCCTCCAAAGCTGCTTCGCTGCACCTCACCAAAGTGCTCGCCAACTCGCTCGCCGAAAAGTTCATCATGGTCAACGCCATCTGCCCCGGCGTCTTCCCCTCCCGCATGACCGCTTACGGCCTCGAGGAGAACCGAGACCTGCTCGAAGGCATCCAGCCCACCGGCCGTGTCGGCACACCGGAGGACATTGGTGGTGTCGCCATGTTCTTCGCCTCCCGTGCGGGCGCTCATTGCACGGGCACGGGTATCGTCGTTGATGGCGGTCAGAGCATTCAGTTCCAGCCTCGTTTGTAAAGTGACCGTTGTGGATGTAGGCTCTTTGATAGGAATACATGAAGCTCAAATTTAGAAATTCGAGAGTGTCTCGAATGCTGTGCGCTCAATCTGGCACCCGTATGAGAGTCAATGCATTGAGACGAACGATACAAATACAAGGTGTTGAGCGAAACGCAGCTTAGTCCTGGACGTAACGCCGACGCATGGTCCTGTACTTCTTCAGCGAGTACAAAGTCTCCGTTTCTACACATGTCGCAATCGAAAGAACGACGTCAGTCACCACACACACGACACAGCTCGCACCATCCATGCCAAGCAACATACCTTTCTTGACAAACTCGGCGAGATCCAGTTTCGCCTTGATCTCCTTCTCGTCGGTAAGATGTGCGTTCCGGGCGAACATGCTGCGAAGCTTGCCCAGGAAGTTGTATTTCGGGTCTGGATAGTCTCGTCCTAGTCGATGCAGCTGCGTCGAGCGAAGGAAGAGAGAGAGAGCAGATGCGTTTGGGTTGAGTGGACAGGTGTGAGTTGGTTGTTGACTTGCAAGAACGAATGTATGACACGTCTGGTTGATTAAATGACACGTCTTCTGAACGGAATGACACGTCTTGTCGAGGGCATGACACTTCTTCTGCACCGGATGACACATTTTGTTGCCTGAATGACACGTCTTGGTTACTGAATGACAGCGTCGAATAAGCTGCTCCTCGTCCAGGACAACCGGATCCAACTTGTGAACCGTCGGAATGGTACGTACCTCTTTGTATAGCCCGATGGCTCTCGCTCGTAGGGGATGGCCGAGTGGCGGCATTATAGTGAGCTCTGCTTCGTTGTCGCTCCAAGCAAATGGGCGATGCGCTATTCGAGCTAAGTTGCAGTGCTTTGATATCGCCGCTGTCCAAGACCAATACGATGTTGCGAACAGGCGAAGGTGGTAAGAAGTGAAAGAGCATCAAGAGCAAACATCACCTTTGACGGTCGAATCCTCCACACTCAGATTCCCGTTTTTGCTTAGCCGAAATACGTTTTGAGAAAAGACGTTGAAAAAAGGGTCCTCAAAAATCACCCTCCAACCTTTCTTCTCACCATCACCACTCTTCCACCATGGACCGCTTCCAACAAGACTCGGAGCTCGACGAAGCCACCAAAGCCGAGACCGCCGATGCGCTCGCCAAATCACGTCAGTTCCTCACCTCTCGCCTGCTGCCCGACCTCGACCGAGCCAACCGCGACCACCAGAGCCTCGTGGCGCAGATCGACGAGTACAAGAAGCTCAGGGAGACTCTCAGGTCGCTAGACGAGCCCAGCGCAGATTCGAAGAAAACAACGCTGCTAGCAGATGTCGGTGGCGGTGTAGCGATCCAGACACAGCTGCTGGAAGAGGAGAAACCAATCATCTCGTTAGGTCTCGCCAACTTTTATGCGCAGTTGACGAATAGGGAAGCGAGAGCGTTTATCACCAAGAAGTTGACGCTGCTAGAGACGAAGCGCGACAGAGCGATCGACAAGCTGGCGCAGATCGAGGCTCACGTTCATCTTGTAAGTGCAGAAGACGGTAGAAGGAGGGGGATTGCTTGAATGCTGACGCTTTGTATGCTCCGTGTATGCAGACTTCAACATCGATAACGCAGCTCGATAATCTGCATCGTGGCGGGTCTATCATCGACGACGTTTAGGTTTCGTTCAGAAAGCAATTGCACTTGTACTCGCTCACCGTCATCAGCATTCAACGCACAGCATATACCAGACAACAACAGCCACCGGGCGAGTAACTTTTGACAATTATCGAAGGACTTTTCGGCAAGCGAGCGAATTACACATCACGCTTGAACGAGCTACCGAAGTTCAGCAAGGAGCCGAGCAACGACCTCTTGGTTTTGGGAACAGGCTGCTGCACAAACTGGTCAGCGTGCGCCTTGTACAACGTAGCCGAATCCAGCACACCACCATCCGTCGAGTGGATCATCTCGACCTTCAGGTGATTGACATCTTCGAACGTCAGGCGAGCGTAACCGTTGTGGACACCATCAGCAAACGCCGTGTAGGAAGGGACCGACTCGACACCTTCGAGACCTTCGATGTTGCCCGCAGCACCGGCGACGATGTACCAAGGAGCCTTGGGGTTGTTCAATCCCGCCGGGTCGACGGTACCGTTGTAGATGGGCTGCTGACGCTGCAAGTTGTGGACGTGGCCGGCGATGAACAGGTCGACGCCGTTCTGGTAGAAGATGTCTTCGAAGGCGGTCTGGCATTCCGAGCAGATGTTGTCGCTGCCGCCGGTGCTGTACCAGGGACGGTGGCCCATGACGATCACCCAAGGGGTGACGGTGCGGTCGACCGAGGCGAGGTCGGCTTTGAGGAACTCGAGCTGCTGGTTCTTGCGGCCGAATGGTCCGGCGAGGAGTTTCTTGGTGTCGGGCGCGGAGGGGAAGTCGGTCTCGGTGTCGATGGAGACAAAGTGGACCATACCGTAGTCGAAGGAGTACCAGAAGGGCGGCAAGGCGAGCTTCTGGGCGGCGGTCGCGTTGGCTTTGGCAGCGGGGATCTTGCTCTGCGATGGGAAGGTGGTGGGCATGTTGGGTCCGAACCTGGTCAAGTAGTCCGTAGCGTTGTACTGGCCTTCTGGGCAGGCTCCCTGATAGTAGTCTACCTCGCGGCATGCCATCTCGTGGTTTCCTACGCCGCTCATATATGGCTTTGTCGAGGAGACGTAGCTCAACTGGTCGAAGAAAAGCTCGGTAATGGCAGCATAGGCATCTTTACCATCCAGCAAGTTCTGCGGGCGCTCGAACCAATCGTCGGCATAAGCGAAATCACCGGGGTGGATCACGAAATCGTACAGATCGCTGCTCTGCACGAGCTGCTCGATGGTCGAGTGCGTCAGACTGGGAGGGATGTAGGGAATGTCACGTTTCATGGTCGTCGTGTACCCATCGGCTCCGTAGACACCCATATCGATGACCGCGTTGACGGTGAAGCTCGACGTATCACCGGGCTTGCGTGCGCTCTTGAACGACTGGGTGGTGGAGTTGGTCGAGTCGATCTTGTAGTAGTAAGTGGTGGCGGGGTCGAGGTTGGGCAGGATGACGTTTTGGAACCATGTTCGCGAGGTGGGGTAGGTGGTGGAGGAGGAAGAGCAGGCGTGCTTGTCGAGCTTGTCAGCCGAAGTGCCGTAGGCGACGCAGGGCTTGTCGGTCTTCTGGTAGGTGTTCCAGGCGACCGAGACGGCGTTGAGGGCTTGGAAGGAGAGGCGGACCTGGGTGGGCGTGGACTTGTCGGCGGGGATGTTGGGGTACTCGTAGGCCGAGGTGGTGGCGAGGAGTGCCAAGACGGAGGCGAGGGTGAGGGCGTGCATCTTGGCGGCGGTGGTGAAAGGAGGAGGGATGGTGTTGTGACGCTGTTGAATGAACACAAAGTGGTGATGCGACTTTATAGGCTTTTGTGGTTATGAGCGCTTTCAATGCATGATGGACTCGCCCGGCGGTTGAACAGGGAAGCGAAGCTCGACCCTGCCCACTCTTCGTACAGCTTCTGACTGATCTGCAGGCGAGAACAAACTGCCTCGTCAAGACACAATTTCATCGAGCGGCAACTTGGAGCGGCTCAGCGGTAAACGGGGCCATCTTCGTTTCGAGCGAATGAGGAGGCTCGCCTTTGTCATGTCATAAATGCATGGAAGCGGCAAGGAGCACCACCATCCGAGAAGAAGCACTCGAGACGGGGCAATACTGCTCGCACGTGTGTGGCGAGACAAGCTTTCGGACCGAGGTCACCATCATGTACGGCTAGCTGCAACGGCGAACACGTTCCGATGTAGCAACGAGCTCTAGGAACGGACGCTAGCACCACCAGCGGCGAAAGGATTCAGAAGAAAGAGGTCCCTGAAGAGCACCCTTTTCACACAAATATTCGGCACAGATGGTGAGCACGTTCTTAAGAGGTGCAGAAACGTCGAACCTCGCTTAATTGGACAGGCTCCAACGGCTTTTAGTTTGGAGCGGCGATCTTGCTTCCGACACTCGAGCTGGGCGTCGAGTGTTCTTGTCACCGGTTGGGCAAGCGAAGCACGGATACAGCGGAGATCGAAACATCAAGCTGTCACAGCCCAAGGTTGAGGGCAGGTTGGAGCATGAAATGTCAAGATGGGCAGCGGCGGCAAGCAACGTTTTCATGCCGAAACAGCAGCGGCAAGGTCAGCAAACCTGATCGGGATCGGGCCGCGATTCAACCGATGGCCAACTTTCGAAGGCTGTGTGCGACTTGTGACTGTACGGAGAAATTGCGAATTTCCTCTCTAAAGTCACATCTGTGTTGTGTTCCTGTCGAACCACGCTGCTTTGGTCCCTGTAGCTTAAATTTGCCGGGCCGCTGCGCGCGCGAGAGAAAAGCAAACGCAACGGCAGCACGGCAGCACTCACACTCTCTCGCCGGTCTTTGATAGGCCAGTTCCCCGCACTGCTGCACTGCGGCTGTTTCGAATTCACAACCAATCAGAAGACGGCCAAGCCAAGAGCCAAGGAAGAAGACCAAGACCGAGATTCTGGTTTCAAACCTCCTCCCTCGTCCTCAAGAGCGAAAGATAGGCCTGCAGGGAACCGCACTTGATGAACAAGGTTCATAGGAGTATGCGTGAAAAGTGTGGGCTTGTGATAGTGAAGGACAAGCGTGTGAACCAGATAAAAAGGTTTGACTAGTAGCGAATCTTGAGAGGAGCTTATCACTGTGATACTGACTGCAATGCTGTGATACGGTGCAAGAAGAGGTCACAGCGTTTGGTTGGGCAGAGGCGAGTAACCGAGCTAACGTAGAGGCAGAGACAGAGGAATAGAGACAGACGAAAGGCAAAAGGTTGAGTGCGGCGGTGTTCGGCTCCCAAGCTTGGACCCTGAGTTTGGTTTGCGAGGACGGGAAGCTTGACGAGGTCAAGGCTCTGCAGTTCTTCTTGCCCGCCTATTCGCCATCCTCGCTATCTCTGTCGCTATCACATCTTCGCTCTTTGACCTCCTATCCACCACTCTAGCTTTGTGACGAGGCGCTTTGGTCTCTATCATCTCTAAGCCGCTTACACTTTCTACCGCGTCAGCTGGCATTCAACATTCGTCACGAACATCACGTTGGGTGTCGAACGACCTTCGCCACCTTCGATAGTGTCGTTACAACTCGCTCTACCTCGACCACTCTGCTTATATTCGATCGCAACTTTCTCGCAACAAGCTCTCCTCATGTTTTGATCTTCAAGTCATCGTCATTCTCCTCTAGACCACTGCTTCGTCCTCGCTCGCATCCTTTCTGACCCCCATCATGGCCGCAGTCGCCTCCTCCTCTCAACCAGCGCTGGCCGCCGCCCCCACCACCCAAGTCAGCACACATTCGCATCAAGCACCGCCTCGTCTACTGCTCCGCCTGCCCCCAGAACCCGAGATCGACGGCCGACGCCATCCACTCAAACGCAAGTGGCGATCCATCGTCAACTTCTTCGCTCTACCCATTCGATCGTACTACCTCGAACCGCCCGGTCTCGCATATCGCCAGCAGCTGCGTGCTAGACGAGGCAATCCTTGGGATGATCACGACGAGCACAGTTCGTTCTGGCCGTGCCCGGCGTACACGGATCAGGTAGGCGACGATGAGATGGTGCTGTTCAAGGCTCAGGAGGAGGCGGAGGCGTTGGCTGCTATGCAGAGGGGTCAGCGGGAAGCACAGGCGCAGGTGTCGTCGCAGGACGTGGATGGAGCAGAGCGGAATGAGGAGGAGGAAGGTCAGGTGGAACAGCTGGCTTCGTCGAGCGACACGGAGGCGATTGCTTTGCCCGTCGCTGCTCCCGCAGAGCCTTCTCCTCAATATGAACGAGTCGACCCGCTCTCGACCTTCTCCGCATCATCATCGCCACCCGCATCTCAACCCATCCCGATGCCCCAACGCCCACGTCTCCGCATGCGCACACGCACAAGCAGCAACCTATCCCCCGCCTCACACCCTTCCTTCAGCAACGGCATCGCCATGTCTCGTCAACACTCAACACCTCTCTCCCCGACCATCGCATCGCTCTCCTCATCCCCACCCCTCTCGCGCAGAGCCAGAGCCCAGACGAACGCAGTCCGACCCACCATCAGCGAACCGCTCAGCTGGACGTTGGTCCGATCGCAGTACTCCTACCCGAAACGAGGGTTGACTGCGGAGCAGATGGCATTTTTGAGCTCGGTAGAGTCGCTGGGTCGGTTTGGCGTTGGAGAGGTGAATCCGTCCCCTGCGTATGAGAGGGAGGATACGGAGGGGAGGGACGATTATGGGTTTCCTAGTGTAGAGAGGGTGTAGGTGTTGGTTCTTTCGTCGTTCGTGTTTAGCATTTGCATTCGTTGTCCCTTGTTCCCGTACAATTGTCGCTCACTGTCGCTGTTCTCGTCTCATACTGTTGCTTGCTTGCGTCTCGTGTCTCTTTTCAATCTCACTCATTGCATCCCATTCCGACTGCCTTACCGACCTTCGCTTGACTTCAGACCGTCTCTCAAACATCAAACATCACTTCACCTTCTAACCATAACCGCGGGGTATATTGCCTAGAGAACACGACCGGACCCATTACACCTAAAACATGTCTCATCGCCCAACCAGAAGCTCTCTATTATACCCCTTCCACCGCACTCGAAGCACAGTCTGCCGCCTATCCTTGGATCGCCCGGCATGACCACCAGCGCGTTTGGCGGCGGCGGACGCGCGCCGTACCACGGCTGATGCAGCGGCTGCACTGCAACGTACGGATTTGGGCCGCCTGGGTTGGGTCCGAAGCCGCCTACGAAGCCGTTTGGTTGTTGAGGGTAGGGAGCGTGGTGCGGTGGTCGCGGTGGTGGAGCAGGGCCGTGGCCCGGAGGCGGCATCGGCGGGGGCACGTACTGCGACGGCAGCCGCTCGTCCGAGTTCACGTTGCTCGCATCTTGATAGTTAGGCGGGACGTCGGACATCCGTGCTCCTTCGGTTTCGGCGTCGACGTTGGGCGTTGTTGGTGTTCTCGGTGGTCTCGTCGATGTGGACGACGGAGGAGGTGCGTGCGGTGGTGGAGCGTGAATCGGCGGTCCATACCCCGCATATCCTTGCTGCACCGGACTCGAATACGCACCCGCACCCGCACCAGGATACCCACCCGGCATATACCCATGACTCGGCCTCGCCGGCGGAACAGCACCCATCGGCGGTCCACCTACATACGGCAAGGGCTTCTGAAAGTGACTTGTAGCACCGTTCAACCCCACTGAGTAGCTCATCGCCGAAGTGTACGTTTTACCGTACTTGTCCCAGCAGCTCTTATGCGGGTTGTTCGGATCGCCATGCTTATAGCCTGTATCGTTGCATTTGATGCAGCCGCGCCAGTCGCGGGGGTAGACGAGCAGTTTGCCTTTTCGCAGTAGTGGCTGACCGGGTGTGGGAACTGTGGTGGGCCGGTAAGAGTCGGTTCGCCTGTGATCGGGTCGATTGGCGGAGGATGAGGATGGGGAGGATGTGGACGGAGGCGGTGGGCCTGATGGAGGAGCGTAGACGGAGGGAGAGGCCGGATTCGGTGAGGTCGGGGAAAGGATTGAGGACGTCCGTGAGTGTCGCGAATGTCGAGAGTCGAGGCTGGGTCGACTTGGTTCTTGCTGCGAGGGTGCGGGGCTTTGAGGAGCCGCGTAGTTGCGTGGTGGGAGAGTCGGTGCTTGACTGGTTGTTGCGGGAGTTGCAGGTGTGGCGGTCGATGCTGTCGATGCGCCCGTCTGCTGTGGTGTGACTGCGTTCAAGAAGGGGTTGGTGCCCGAGCCTGGATGCGGAGAAGCGGCTGCTGCGCCTGTTGCTCCTGTTGCTGTGCTCTGTTCTCCAGGTGCAAGGAAGGGATTGTGTGCTGCACTCGAGTTTGCATTTGTGCTTGCACTCGTATTCGCTGATGAAGCTGTCGCATTGTTCGTCGCTACCGCAGTGGATGGACCAGCTGCATTCGCAGAATGGTTCGTGCTCGTATTCGCTTCGCCATGAGCATCTCCCAGCGGCTCGTACGGAGGCGGAGGCCCGTCCGGTACCGGGTCGATGTCTGCATCGTTGTTGCGCGACATGGAGTGCGTAACTCTGGCTGCTCCACAGCTAGCTCGATGTCACGATTGCTTGCACAGCAGAAAGTGCAGGGTGAAGATGATGGAAGTAGCGAGTCAAGCCAGCGAGGCTGTGTCCGTGCGAGCCAAGCCTTTTTTGTGTGCAGCTGCAGGTTATCGGCAAGCTCTAAAAACGGATTTTTGAGCCGAAGTGGAGAGCTGAAAGCGAAAAAAGCGCGGAAGTCGGAGGGCAAAAGCTCGAAGCACCTTTCTTCTCGAGTTCTTGTCCCCTTTCTTCTTGACGCTGTCCACACGACTCGTAGCTTCACCATTCGCACTTCGCTGCGCAGCGCCCGTTGTCCAAAGAACTTGTTTGCGTGTCCTCGGTTCACGTCGCGTAGTCATGTCGGTCACGCTGCACACCACCCTTGGTGATATCAAGGTCAGTATTCCTCACTGCCTCGTCCTTGTTGCGCACCACCTCACGGCATTCAACTGACGAGTCCGCTTCCATCTTCTTGCTCACATACAGATCGAAGTGTTCTGCGACACAACACCCCGCGCAGCCGAAAACTTTCTCGGCCACTGTGCAGCTGGCACATACAACGACGTCAAATGGCACCGCAACATCAAATCCTTCATGATCCAGACAGGCGATCCGACAGGGACAGGCAAAGGCGGTCAGTCGATCTGGGGCAAACCGTTCGCTGACGAAATTCGATCCACGCTCAAGTTTGACCGTCGCGGTATCGTTGCATGTGCCAATGCAGGACCAGACACAAACAAGTCTCAATTCTTCATCACGTACGCCAAGCAACCGCATTTGGATGGAAAGTATACTATCATCGGCAAGGTCATCGATGGCGCTGAAGATGGGGGGACGCTGGATGCGATGGAGGCGGTGCCGGTTGACGCTAAGAATAGACCCACGAGCGAGATTAGGATGACGGGTGTCACTGTGCATGCCAATCCTATCGCTTTGAAGGCGATTGGCAAGTAATGCACTCGAAAGTGACAGGGAAAGTGAAACGAAAGTGACATTGCAACAGGACACTTCAGCAACAAGTCAGACAAGCGGCACGAACCCGACTCCCTCCGGAAACGCTGCGGGTCACGATCTTCAAACATGTGCAGCAGTGCCAGCTGTTACACCGTTACCAAAGTTGATCGTGCCTAGTCCAGAGGTGGCAGCCACGTTGAGGTACGAAGGCGGGACATAGCCTACCCCACCATCCGGCACCACACCCGAGCCAACCTGCGCAGCCGTCGCTACTCCTCCCTGGGCTTGGTTAGCAGCTGCTCGCTCTGCGCCGCGCTGCTCCAACCACTGCCTGTAGTCGTCCTTCAAGTGAATCTTTCCATATTCGTCGACGGTCAACCAGGGATACTGAGCGAGGAACTGGGTCACAGGGATGGGCTGCGTCCAACCGACAGGCAAGAGCCACTTAGCTGTCGAATCCGAACGACGAATGATGGAGCGAAGGATGCAATTGGCGAGCGTTCAGCTAGTCAGCATTGCTCCACCACATCAACACAATAGGACAGTGGTCAAAACTTACGGTTTCGGCAGGAACCTGTCTCAGTCTCGTGCGATTTGCCGACCAGGTCGTCGACCCAGTTTCGCTTTCGAAGTCCTTTCAGCAACATGTGACCCGTCTCGGGATCCACGGGGACGAGTCGACCGGTGTCGGTGCACATGAAGTTTGGCGTCATCTTGGCTAGATACCAATCTTTGAAGTGTCCTCCGATGTTACGCTTCTTGATGCTGCTGCTGTCGAATGGGATGGGTTTCTTGTTGTGCTGTGCATGGCAGTCGACGATCGAGGCGGATATCGCCAGCAATGCGAAAAGCAGGCCAGACCTGATGTTCAACATCGTGCTGTCGCTAAGTAGAGTGTGAAAGAACGAGTGTGAGATGGTGGTGGTCGAGAGGAGGTGTTGGAGACAGGCTTAGGGGTGCTTCACCACGCAGGCAATCGAGGCCTTTGTGTCCCATTGTGGCAGGCTAAGTTTGGAACCCACCAACTGCACTTCATCAATGTTGTCGAGATCGTACTGGCCATCGAGAGCACTTGGGTGGGTAACTTTCAGTAAAGGAGTGTCGCTTTCCGTCGTGATGAGGTCAAGTGGGCGAACCCGATTCGTACATCTAGGTCCCGATTCAGCGGATAAGGTTGCTTTGGTCATTCACATTTTTGGAAGAAATCGCACGTTTGAGCCAAAGATGCCTCCACCACCCAAATTTTTAGTTGCCGAGATCGTAGAACAGTCAGCTCCGTCACTCTTCTCCTCACCATCGACTCGACCAGCTTCACACCATCATGCATCTCTAAGACGACTCTCTGGCGCTGTGTAGCCACCATATCTAGATCTCCGCGAACGATGTTACCGCTTCGATGCGCATCGGCAGTACGCTTGTCGAAGCGTTCACCGCCATCCCTTACGCCAGTTTATCGGGCTGCAACATCAAGCAGGCACGTTGCTTCGTCCAGTCGCAATGCAGCGCAGGTGCAGGAAGACGTTGCAAATCATGAACAGCACTCGCCACAGCCCGAGACTTCCGCGGAACAGCCCCAGAAGCTAGGCAAACGAGCGCGCAAAGCCATCAAGGCACGCCAGAGGCAAGAACAGGACCGCATAGCCAAAGAGGCCAAGGCCATCGCAAAGGCGAAAGCAAGCGAGAGGGAAGCGAACAAACCACCTCCTAGCATAGAGAAGACCATCGCCGCTGCCTTTGGGTCGGACGAAATCGTCAGGGTCAGGGATGTCCTGAATCAGTCCGAAGGCTCTCACCCGACAAACGTCACATCCCAGCGTCAAGAGGGCGACGAATGGAAGTCGAAAGTGGAATCTTCAGACGAATCAGATACTACAGCTGGCTGGAGCGGGTCGCTCTTTCGAAGTCACATCTCATCACTGCTTTCCGGATTCGGGACCTCTCCCAGCACACGACTACTACAGGAAAGCGATCTACCACAAGCCTCTACTTCGACCAGCACCCACGCACGCCCGGACGCAGCGTCGACCACCGACGAAGCAAACGACTCCTCCTCCTCCTCGAGACCAATGTACAAGAAAGGCCACTTTTCAACTCCCTACATGACCAAGTCGGAACGCATGGAGTCGCAAGCGCGTGTCATCTTCCAAGCCATTCGCGAAGCACGTGAACGTGGCATCGTCGATGAGGACGAGTCTTTCTTCTACCCGTATCCAGAAGGTGTGCCGCCAAAGGATCGGGACGGAAAAGATGCGGTGTGGCTCAATCTGGGTCCTGATCCAGAGGCTTGGGGGCGCGAAGTACCGCAAGTCAAGGATAAGTGGCTGGAAGTGCTCTCGCTGGGTCTTGCGAAGGAGATCACTGGTCGGTCGCCCAACTCCTCGTCAATGGAAGAAGAGAAGGGGGATGAGGAACAAGCGGACGGAGACGACTTGGTGCTCGACGATCTTGTCGAGGACTTTGACCTCGAGGACCATGAAAGGCTCGAACAGCTGGGCGATTCGATCGTCAACATGTCTTCGCGGCTGCTCGCCTATCAATCATACCCCGACGTCAATGAAGGCTCGCTTACCAGGCTATCGAACTACCCAACGCAGAACAATTTCTTGGCGCTGCTGTTCCAGGAATGCGGACTAGCGACGAGACGAGACGACTTGCGACGCGAGCTTCGAAGGGAGGGCAAGCCGGATGGCGAAGAAGAAGCGGACGAAACTGCACCAACCAAACGACAGGTCAAAAAGGACGGCGACACACCACAGACAGAGGAAGAGAAAGCGAAGCTTCCGCTGTTGATCAAGCGCGATGCAGATATGTTCGAGGCGTATGCTGCAGCTGTGTTCCTCAGCAACGGAAACGACTTCAATGTGGTCCACAACTGGTTGTGTCACTTGTTCAGACCGTTCCAAGACCAAGCGTACCGGTTTATGGTGCAGCGCAGTGAGGCGCTGGCTAGGATGCAGGCGAATCGGGCTGCAGCTGCGGCTGCCGCTGCTGCGAATGCTGCTGCCGCTGCTGCTGCACAAGGATCATCTTTGGCAACTTCATCAGCAAGCAAAGCCAACGGCGCCTCTTCACCCACCAACCTGACCGCCGACGGTTTGGGCATCAAATCCGCCTCGGTCGATCCCTCATCCGTGCCCTTCTCTTCCCTCTTCCCCGACTTCTCGGGCGGAAAAGAGAAATCCGCGATCCCTGCCTACGCGCTCACCGCCAGCGAAGCCTTCATCACGGACGAGTTCCTCACCGTCGCCGCGCGTGCCCGTCGACAGCGAGAAGAACGTCTACGCGAAGAACTACGGCTACAGGACCAGCAAGAACTCATGAATATGGGTTGGTTCCGTAAAGGGTTCCTCAACTTGAGCACGGGGTTCAGGCAGTATGTGCTGGGTAAAGACGTGGCTAGAGAAGAAGAGGCGAGGATCAGGCAGAAGGTGAACGAGCAGAGGAGGATGAGTGAGAAGAATCGACAGAGGTTGAGAGCGAGAGAGAGGAACGCGGCGGGAGTGTCGATCAGGAGTACGGGTAGTAGGACGAAGAAGAAGGTTGAGGGGGGTGAGGGGAGTGAGTAAGGTCCAAATAGATGTGTCCAATGATAGAGTATAGATGTCAGACGAGAGTGAATGTGTTTGTTGCTGTTTGTGTGCAATGGTATGAGTTGAAGGTGAGAGACCGCCAAATCCGAATTGAGAAGCGGAGGGGAAATTCGTACCGGCTACGCATCCCCGCAATTTTTGGAAGCGACCGAAGAAGGCTCGAGCGTCGCTTTCTCTTCTCAGCTTCTCTTTCATCTTCCTCTCCACCACACCATCACCGCATCCGCTGCCGCTCCATCTCTACAATGCTGCCCTCGACAAGACTGCTACTACACCACACCGTGCGCCGCTGCGCGCCACACGACCGCAGCAAAACCATCGGCTTCATCGGTCTCGGCGCGATGGGGAAAGAGATGGCCAACAACTTGCTCTCCAAGACGCTCGCTGCCAACCCGGATCCTGCGGTGACCTTTGTCGTACACGACACTTTCGAGCAGTCCATCACACGCTTCTTGACGGCCAACACGTCGCTCTATCCCAATCGCAACATCTTGGCTGCATCTTCGCCGGCTGGAATCGCCAAGCTGTCTGGAACCATTGTTACGATGCTGCCCTCTTCTCCGCAAGTGGAGAGCGTGTACACGCACGAGAATGGGATTCTGGATGGGTTGGAGTCGTACAAGGCTGCTCCCGCCGACGACGTGCAGGCCAAGACCCTCTGTATCGACTGTACGACGCTCGACCCGGCCGTGGCTGTCGACACTGCGACCAAGGTCAAGTCGGCAAACGCGAACGGGGCGTTCGACATGATCGACGCGCCCGTCTCCGGCGGTGTCGTCGGTGCCAACGCCGGCACGCTCTCCTTCATGGTCGGTTCCGACTCGGCCACCACCTTCACCTCGGCCCAACCTTTTCTGGACATGATGGGCTCGCGAGCGATCCACTGCGGCAAAAACGGCAACGGTCTGATCGCCAAAATCGCCAACAACCTGCTCCTGGGCATATCGATGCTGGGCGTCACCGAAGCCATGTTGCTCGGCACCGCGCACGGGTTACCCCCGCAAGTTCTGGCGGGGATCATCAACACGTCGACGGGCAAGTGCTGGTCGAGCGAAGTCAACAACCCCTGCCCCGGCGCGCTGGAGGGCACAAAGTACAGCCCGCCCGCGGATAGAGACTACCAGGGTGGGTTTGCGGCAAAGCTCATGGCGAAAGATCTAAAGTTGGCGATGAACACGGCGAAGCTCCAAGGTGTACCGACGCCGTTGGGCACGCTGACGGCGAGCATCTATCAGGCGTTGGGCGGGAACGAGGAGTATGGGGATAAGGACTTTGCGGTTGCGTTTAGAGCGTTGGGTGCTGCGTTGGGAAGGGAGGAGTTCAAGGGGGCGCGGGAGAAGGTGTGATCGAACTCGACTCAAAATGTCCTCGAACTCGTATACACAACAGTTCACAGATGATTCTCGAATGTGATGTCTGATCGAACCCTTCAAAAAGGGCCCTTTGGTATTAAGTGGTGTATACTAAAACGCTATCTAAAACTACATTCTTCTCCATGGGTATCCTTCAAAACCTCCTCAAACTCAACCCGCTCTCTGCGGCCTGATTGAAATACTCCTGCAGCTCTCTCTGCCTCTTCTGCTCCTCCTCCTGTTCTTGCTTTGCTGTAGTGGCCACCATGGCCTCGTAATCGGAAACGTTCTTGGTGACCTGCCTCGAGATGGCGGGGCTTGTATTCGCACTCGACGCTGTAGACGCGAAGAAGGCGTGGTTTGTGAAGGAGGAGCGACGGGACGATGTGGGTGTGGAGAAGGCGGACGAGTCTGATGCAGAAGATTTCTTGGATGGCCTGCGTTTGAAGAGTCGTAGTAGGTCGTGTGGTAATGAAGAGTGAGAGGAGGAGGAGGAAGGGTTGACGGCGGGAGCGACATCCTCCGAGTCCTGAGTGAGAGTCTTGAGCATGGCGTGAGCGTGCACGTCTCGTCGTCGGTGTTGCGAGTGCGATCGTGATGGCTGTAAGGAATGACGGTATGATGTGCTGTCATGCGATGGTGATGTGGAAGGGAGAAGGAAGACGGGTGATAGTGACGAAGCGGTCATGACGGGTGAAGAGGGTGCAGAGGATCGCACCTCTTCCTCGTAGAGATCGCTGAATGTGAGGTATTGGTAGGGCATGGCGAGCAGGTGTGTGGGTATAAAAATGCGGGTGAATGGATCCAGTGTGGTCGATAGGAGATGGACAAGGTGATATATATGGCTTTGCTGCGTGGCTGAGTTCAGGAGGAAGGGTCCGTGTGCAACTGCAGCTTATCGAGTGTGCGTGTGTAGAGATGCTTGAAGTGCGAAGGGTATGATCTCGTGATGCGGGGGATATGAGTTTGTCGTGAATGATGATGATGGTAAGTGTCAAAGAGGGAAAGGCATGCTCGTGAGTCATTGTCCCATAGACAAGGTGAGCGGCTATCGTGTTTCCCGGCTATGCTCACTGACTAACCGCGTCTATCAGAGAGAGACCCTTTCTTAAAGAAGGGCTGAGCAGCATTCCGGTTGAATTTTTTTCACGCAAAATAAAAATCCGAGATCGGCGAAATGTTCGGTTGACACGCACGCACGCACGCCATCTCAGTCGTCTCTCTCAGCGCGTGTCCGTGGAAATTTCTCTGAGCTGTCAAAACGGGAAATGCACTTTGCAAATCCAACGTCGACGTCGGAATTAAAGGCTTTTTTCCCTTTCAACTTTTCAACTGACCAACACGTTCAACGGCCAACTCAACTCCGTGGACGCCAAACGTAGCCGACCCTGTCCCTTCAGCCCGATCCTCGCTTCTCATCCTTTCACGGCGTCTTCGCTCTTATCTTGCTGCTGATAGCCTAAGCTGCTCAGAAGCCATGATCCTACCACACCATGAAGTAAACGCTTCGAATTGGCGTTTCTGTACACGCAAACCTGGTTGGATGGACACTCAGCCAAGATTTCACAATTCAAGCAGCGACCATGCACGTCGGTCACTTACGAAATTTTTCGGTACAAGCGGGCTCACCGATCTTTTCCGAAGGGTCCGGGTGAAATCGTGTCTCTCCCAGTGCAAGGCTTAACACATCCGAAAATGGCGAGCTTTCGGAGTTTGCACCGCGTTTAGGGCCGAAAAAAGATAAACGCGAAGGGAAGTCGGCTATCCCAGTAGCCGTTAGCCGGATGACGAGCGCAGCGCCTAGTTGATGGAGACTTCGCTTAGAAGATGAGAGCATGACGCATCGTGGTATGGGAGGAAGGCTTGTGACCACTCAAGACGATGCCGATCTGTCGATTGATGGTGGGGCCATCTGTCGATGACGATGCGAGATAAATCGATTTCTGACCATGTGTTAGGCCTGTATGTTGAACAGGGCCACAATTTTTGCTGGCTGAGATCGCATCGTCTTCTCCAGTCCGCGACTTCCACAGCTCGAGTCACGAAAGATTCACTTGGTCACGCTGTTGCCGCATCATGCCGCCTCCTAGAGCTCCTTCTTTGATGGGTCTCAGCCTGCGCAACTATCGGGAAGAAGCTGTCGGGAGACTCTTTGGTCTTCGCCTCAACCTAAGGAGGAGAGGCAAGATCAGGTGATCAACCTCGAACATCCGTCCTTCATTCCGAGAGCACAGTCGTCCAAGCGCACCAATCAGGTGCAGCGCAAGCACATTCACAAAGCGGACCAATCGGCTTGACAATGAGATGCGAGTACAAGTGAAAAAGTTTATCAGATTAAACTTAGCGAGATCGAGGTGGCTGTCTTTTAGCTTGGGAATCAGAGACAGCTGCACAGCGCCTCTGAGTCATCCTCGGAGCCTTTGCGGCGCGCTAACTAGTCTGGGAGGCGATGCAGACTGCGGCATTCGACCGCTCTTTTGCTGCACCAACCAGCGGCGAGTGGAATGTCTGCAGAGGACCTGGAGAAAGAAAAGGCTTGGCTGCATCCTCTCACTCGCGCTCACGGGCGAAAGAGGGAAACTGCAAAAGTGGGGAGACTCAAGCGGGTAAAGTCTTAAGACGCTGAGCAGCCAATCAGATAAGTCTCAGAGCCAACCAAAGGCTGGCGAGAGCAAAGGCAGCAGAACAGCGCGACAAATCATCAGACTGTCGACACTCCTTTCAATCACAGTTTAATCTGATAACGAAAATTCACTCTCGATCCGAAAACTGGCTCGGCACCAGTCTCGCGAACTCCTCTCTGCTTGTGCTGCGACAAGGCTCAGTCGAATCCATCGGCCAACCTGAATTCCTTCGCTCCCACCATCATCGCCATCTTGCACTCTATACCATCAACCCTCGCCGCCATCATTGCCATCAGCTAGCGTGGAGCTACTGTTGCTTCTCACACTCGACTTAGGCAGCTATAAACAGCCAAACGCGGCGCCGTCGTTCTGCCGCTGTGTTTTTAAGCAGCGCATACATTCCACCCAGATTGAATCACAGATCCTTCAACGCCCTAGCAAGCTCAGCGAGCAACCGCCATAGTGACCGCGATCATGTCGTCGCCAGCCATGGCGTCCATACTCCCATCCGCTGGACCGTCCACAACATCCATCGCAGCGCAGCGAAACCTCGCTCAGCGACCTCTGGCGCCGTCGTCCGGTGCTTCTCCCTCTCTCAAGCCTGCATCCACAAAATCTTCATCCTCCCGACTCGCGCCAGCACCTTCTTCGACTCTTGCTCCAGCACCACCCCGCTCATCGGTATCATCTTCCCCTCCCAAACCCAAGGCAGCGCCACTCGTGCCGACGATCAGTGCTAGCCCTGCACCTTCCGCTTCTTCGTCCTCGTCTCTTGCTACCACTCCGATCACAAAGAAGGAGGGCAGCACCGGTCCGCTCGTTCAGCCATCCAAGGAATGGGTCCTCCCTGCGCGCGCCAAACCCGGTCGCAAGCCATCCGAGACCGAACCGCTCACCAAGCGCAAAGCGCAGAACCGTGCTTCTCAGCGCGCCTTCCGCGAACGCAAGCAATCCTACCTCGCCGACCTCGAAGCCAAAGTCGCTGCCTACGAAGCTGCCGAGATCGATCGCAGCGTCGAGATTCAAAAGGTCGCTCAGAAGCTGCGCACCGAGAACGAGTCTCTGCGAAAGGAGGTCGCCGTGTGGAAGGAAAAGTTTGCGCATATCGAGAGGTATCTTCTTCAAGCCAAAGCGAATGGCGGTAGGTTGCCCGGTATCACACCCAGTACCAAGTCGGGGCCGGGATGCAAAGCTCCTGCTCATGAAAGGAAGCAAGCCACGCCGCCCAAGAGAGGTGTGCTTGTCGCGCCTGGTGCAAAGAGCGAGCGCGATAAGGAGAGGAGCCTCGGTGGAGTCAGGTTTGCGGATGCTTCGCCAGAAAAGTCAGTCTCGCCCACCGAGCAACAGCATGCCGCTTCGGTGCCTCTTCGACGCAAGCCATCCCAGAGTGAGCCTGCAGTAGCCGATACCGTATCGCCTGTCGCCGTTGCCGCTGTCAATGCTCAAAGCCATCCACTGTCGAGTGCTCAGCCGACGACACCACGTAAGGAAGGTAAACCGCTGCTCTGGTCGACCGAGTCGAAAGAACCGCCTTCGCCCTACGCTCCATCCGCATCGGCATCCACTGCTTCCAGCAGCACACACAAGGCAGACTCGCTTCTATCTCCTTCTCTGCTGCCGCACGGTGGCCATCTCTCCGTTGATGGCGGTTGTGGGTTCTGTACCGAAGCTTCACCCTGTGTCTGTGCGGACGACTTCCTGGATCTGCCCAAGGACACGCAGCCGTCTCATATTGCCGTTCCCAGCGATGTTCCATCCGCTCTTCCTCTGCCCAAGCGCAATACGTCCTCGAGTACGTCCGAGACATCGAGACGGATGAGCATCGGCTCGCTCACTCATGCCAACGATGTCGCTCTCGACCAGCGCAAGCGAACCGCTTCGAGCACCAGCAAGAAGCTCTGGTACACTGTCACCCAGCCCGATTCTCCACCTACCAGCTCGGCATCCGCTGCGGTGCCGCTTTCGCTCAGGTCTTCGTCAAAGGGCAAGACGGGCAAGAAGCTGTGGTCCGTTACTGAAACGTCAGCCGAGCCGGTCTGCACTGGTGATCCCAGCACATGCGGCGCTTGCTCTACCGATCCTGGTCTCGCAGCGTTCTGTGAAGCTGTGACTACCGCTGCTTCTGCGCCGTCGTCTTCTGTCGCGCCGTCGTCGTCCAGCGTTCCATCCGCATCCCTGCTGGGTCCACCGCGTCCGTCCATGCTCCGCTCGCGAACAACCGACACCCTGCCCTCTACCTCCCACGACACACGCGGCGAAACCATCCCCTCAGCATGGCGTCAGATCCGCTCCCATCCCCGCTTCTCCCAATGGCAAGGTGGACTCGACCTTCTCGCCGAAGTCGTCTCCAAGCGCAGCGGCAACGTCCACTCTCCGCTGCTCTCGAACAAGCGACCGCGAGAAGCATCGGTCGAGATCGAACCTTCGCGTTCGAAGACGCTGGCGACGAGCAACGATCGGGCTACGGCGAAACCGGTGCTGCTGCATACGGCGTCGGATACGACTGTCCATGTTAAGGTTGAGGAAGAGGAGGAGGATGAGTTGGATGAAGAGAGGGAGCAGAAGAGGAGGAGGATCCTGATCGATAGGGAGGCGGTCAAGGAGGCGTTGGCGTTGTTGGATGCGGGGACGGCGAAGCAGCCGAGGGGGAGTGTGGGGGTGGTGGGGAGGGAGGAGATGCCGTGTCCTTGTCCTTGGCGGCCGGGGGATAGGAGGTCGCCGTGAACGAAGTGTTGTAAGTTGGTGATGATGTAATTGAATCTATTGGAAAGTTCATCTAGATACTGTAAGCACATCGTAATATCATTGAAGACGTGGTCGCCTCCAAACATCGTCAAGTCTTGCAGTTGAGATAGCGTTCTATCCATTCTCTAATGCTCCTTCAAATCGTCCATCAACGGGCGCTCCTCTTCCGACAGCGTGCGACCGCTCCCAACCTTTCCGGCGTTACGACCAGCCCCAACCGTTCCTCCCACCTTTCCAGCACCAAGACTCGTGCCAGCTCCTGACGAGCCTCGGGTCAGAGTCTTGATCATTTGTTTTGACAGATCAGACTTTAAAAACTGAGCACGTGTATCGCGGAATTGATCACCAAACCCTTGTTCTGCGATCGTAGGCGGTCGGTTGGCGCGTGCGAGCTCTTCGCCGATCTCGCTCCAGCTCGGGATGCGTGTCAGCTCCTTGAAGGGTTCGGTGATGCCGTTGAGGCTTGGTAGGGATTCGCTGATGTCGTTGAAGCTGGGGAGACGTTCGGCGATCTTGCGCCACTCCGGTGGGACGGGTGCCGAGTGAGTGTACTGCAGGGAGAATAGGAGAAGGATGAGGCAGCTGAGGGTGAGTGGAGGGTGATGCATACTGATATCTTTTGAGAAGAGTTTGGTTGTGATTGTGAGGGGGAATGGTCTTGGATCGAGCTGCTAATGGTGGTATAGATACCGATCTAGCCGGAACGCAAGGGCAAGATGGAGCATGGGAAGAACGCTCGAACAACTTGTCGGCAAGGCAACAGCGTGGCATGGTGTCGGTCGGTTTCATCCTCATGCGATCAACCCACGTGTTTTCCATTCTCTGGCATGTGATTCTGCTGAAGAGAACCCACCAAAGGTACAGCTTCATCGACATCCTGCATGTCTGTATGCAAACCTGTGACGACCCGAGACAAGGACCGTGGGACAAGAGTGGGTTTCGACTCGTGTCGATAAGCGGTGTCGATGAGCTAACTAGTCGAGTCTACAACGTGTGTTTGTCTTGTGCAATCGCTGTTCTCTACAGTCACATTACATCACCATGCTAACAGGATCAAGAATCAATTATCAATTATCGACACCCGCCTTCTCCCTGATCAACTTTGCCGGTGCAGGGGAAGTCTTCTTCGCCCAAAAAAGGAACCTCCGCATGCTCGCATTCAAGTTTCCAGTCCTTGCTCGCTCTGTCCTCAGAGCAGTGGACGTACCCGGCTCGTCTTGATCGTACTGCAGCACCTCTTTCAGCTGGAACGCGTTCGCCTTTCCGCTCAGCGGCCGTTTCAGCTTCGAATCCAAGCGAGCCCCCTCTCGAGCTGTACGATCGGCGGCGCTGCTATCTGTGCTTCCTGAACGAACTAGACGGCCGAGCGTCTGGTCTTGAGCATTGAAGGAGCGACCACTGCCAGCTGGCCTGCCGGACGGCGTACGAGCGAATGTCCCGATGAACCGGTCTGCAGCTTTTGTTCGTAGGAACGCTGCGCGGACGGTACGCCAGAGTGAAGAGCCGAAACCTTGCTGCGGAGCCGGAACTTGAGGTATGTCGGCTGCCGTTTCTTCTGCGAGCCGCGAAGAGGATATGACTGGCGCGCTAGCGACCAGGTGCAGTGAGGAGAGAAGTACGAAGAGTTTGAACAGGATTGCGTATCGCATCTTGAGAGTGATCTGAGAGGCACGAAGATGCAATGGCGAGGAGCGATGGGAAGCGGAGAGAAAGGGCGCTATTTATGCTTGCTGAAGCCTCAACAAAACGCAGTCATCGCCTTGCTTGAGACCGGGAACGCTCGATTGTTGCATTACACGGGATCTCATAATCTCATCTTAAGCCGGTCGATGCTCGAAGCGGCAATGTCATCTCAATCACGCGGTGCGTCATGGCGGTTTGTGTACCGCTGGGAATCCGAACTTTTCGGCGATGAAGGTGGTCCGCGTGTTGGCTGAAACTGTCGATGTCGCGTCGGTGACCGTCTAGCTCGAACCGCTCTCCACAAGCGGCTCGTTGAGACAGCGTCATCGAAGAGATTCGTTGAGACGAACTTTGACGACGCTTGAGAATTCGTTCATGGTCGTATTCAACACATGAAGCCGCAGGTGGACGTCTCACGAAGCTATCAGCAGCTTCATCCGAGCGATACACGTGCGGGCCGGGAAGTTTCACAGGCCGATGAACAACGAAAGTCTGGAACGAGCTTCTGTCTGCCCGACCGTTCTTGCAAGTGTCTGTCTCAAGATGGCCGTCACGCTCGGATAAACTGACGTCAAAGTCGAAGGCATTTTGGTCAAACACTTGATCAACGATCACGGAATACCAAATCTTGCTGAGTTCCGCTTCCGTATCGATGTCCTGCAGTCCTGCGTCAACGGACTTCCAGAGCAATTGAAGGCAGATCGAATCGTTTGAACTTCATTGCGGACTGAAATGCTTGGCGACTTCTGGAAGCTTGAGGTGAGCGATACATGAATGCAATTGCAACCAGCTGGAACATCAATTGGCCGGTTGGCCCAATGGTAAGGCGTCTGACTACGATGTTCAGGCT